>VYXC01007079.1:12093-23623 GCA_013397175.1 Platysteira castanea | reverse complement strand
GGGGGGGGGGGGGGGGAATGCTTGAAGCAAGAGATCTCAGCTTCTAAAAGTAATAAACCAGGACACTGTACTCAAGAAAACATCCTGATGACAAGTCTTTTTTCCTAGATTAATAGGTTTTTCATCCAAACCCCTATGGAAAAGTGCTGTAAAGGTAATTTATCTGCCTTCTTTCTGGCTGTGGGACAATGATGTGTTAAATATTTTCCTGAAAGATCAACATAATATTGGAAACATTTGATGGGTACTTGTATTGGATTTGTGTGGCAAGGTTTTGGTAGTGGTGGGGGGCTACAGGGATGGCTTTTGTAAAAAGCTGATAGAAGCATCCCCCACGTCTGACAGGGCCAACACCAGATGGCTCCAAGACAGGCCTACTGCTGGCCAAGGCCAAGGCTGTCAGTGACAGTGGTAGCACCTCTGCAATAGCATAGTTAAGAAGAGAAAAAAATTATTGTGCAGAAGTAATTGCAGCCAGAGAAAAAAAGGAGCGGGAATACGTGAGAGAAACAGCTCTGCAGACACCAAGGTCCATGGAGGAGATGGAGGAGGTGGCTATTTCCAGATCACAGAATATCCTAAGACACCCAGAAGGAACATCAAGTCCCACTCTTCAGTGAATGGCCCACATGCGGATCAATCCCATAACCTTGGTGTTATTAGCAGCTGTGCCCCTGCAGCCCATGGAGGACCATGGTGTATCAGTTATTCATCTGCAGCTTGTGGAGGACCCTGCACTGCAGCAAGTGCATGCCCAAAGAAGGCTGTGACCCTGTGACCCCCAAAACAGGACCTGCGGACCTATGAAAAGAGGAGCCCACACTGGAGCAGGTTTGCTAGCAGGACTTGTGACCCTGTGGCTGGGCCATGCTGGAGAAATTAATGAGGAACTGTAGGTCATGGGAAGGACTCACACTGGAGAAGTTTATGGAGAACTCTCCATGGGAGGGACCCCACAATGGAGCAGGGGAAGAGTGTGAGTTCTAGCATGTGAAAGAAGGAGCAGCAACATACAATTCATGTGTGATGAACTGACTACAACCCCCATTCCCTGTCACTCTGCTCTTCTGGTGGAGGGGAAATAGAGAAAATTGGGAGTGAAGTTGAGCCCAGGAAGAAGGGAGAGTTGGGAAGGGGTTTTTTAAAATTTGGGCTTATTTCTCATTATCCTACTCCAATCTGATTGGTAATAAATTCAAAATAAATTAGTTTCATCTGTCCCAGTCCCCATGTTTTGCTCATGACAGTAATTAGTGAGTGATCTCTCCCTATCTTTATCTCAGTCCATGAGGCTTTTGTTATTTTCTCTCCCTGTCCAGCTGGGGAGGGGAGTGACAGAGCAGCTTTGGTTGGCACCTGCCATCCAGGTAGGGTCAACCTGCCACAGTACCGCTTTTGTTTCCATCTGGCTTCACTTCATTTTTGTTTTCCCCACTTGAACTCTGCGACAGACCTTAATGTGAACGCCTGCACAGTGTGGGCTACCTGTTAAATATTATCTCTAAGAAACAAAGCAGCTAGAAATTATGAAGGGCAGAGTTAAGGGTGATTACTCTGCCAGCACACTGAGAATACAGGGCCCACATGGCCAGTTGCTGCATCAGCCATATGATGGCTAAACTGGCTGCAATTCCGTAAGTTTCTTTCCCTTCTAGGACAGATGGGAGCTTTTGAACTGATAGGGGGCAGTGAAGCGTCCCAGCTTAGTCTTGGACCATTACAAATTATGTAGGAAAGACTGTTTATTGGAAGGAAGCTTCATGGTTTGGAGGGAAAAGAGGAAGAAAATAAAAAGTCAGAGAGATGTACGCCTGATGTACTGCTGAGGAAATGAGAAAATAAGTACAGATTGAATGTGAAGTAACAACTCTGAATCACATAATTTAAAAAGCTGAAAAATACAGGGAAAAGGTCTACTGTTCATGTGTCTACTAAAGCATGTATAAGTTTTGTGATAGATTTTTGTGTTTGCAGAATCACAACCTCCATGGCTCAGGCTGATAGTGGGCATGATAGTAGGGTGTCCATTTAACAGTACTGTGCTATTGCATATAAAAATCAAAAATAGCGACTCTAACCTCAGCACAACCACTGATTCCTGACCACAACCCACTGCTTCTACCCGGGATGCTTAAAAGGCTGCTGCCTGGGCTATCAATCTCCTGCTTTAACGGCTAGATCCCACATGCTGGCAATGCTCCCAGCACAGGGAGAGGGTCAGCATCTGATTTTTGCTGGTCTCTCCTGGAAAAGCTATGGGAGGTTTCTTCAGAATTATTTTGTTCCTTGCAGCTTTCAGTTAAACAGGCTGTCACTGGGTCTGCTGCAGAGAGGGGAATAAAAAAGAGGCTTTTGTAGCATAACAATGCCGTGTGCTGATGTGCAGTGGGCAATTATGTAACCAACTCTAAATCTTTCTATAATTAGAACAAGCACCTAGTTAGAGTGATCAGAGCTCTTTTGTGTGTGCCTGCACGGGTCTGTGCAAGAAAAACCTTGGCTTGAAAGAAAGATGCTGGATTGATTTCCCTTTCCTTTTTAACTGGTGAATAAATTAAATCTCAGATTACCCCAAATTGCTGTGAAAGACAAACTGTGAAAAGCGTTTCCTTTTCATTCCTGTTGAAGATATTTGCATCCCAGGTGTGAATCTCATGAAATGCAGATGCAAACCCAAAGACTTGGCCTCTCTTTCCCAAGCACCAGAGCAGCAAGAGCAGCCAGACTGCCTGAAGAGAGGACAGAACGTCAGCATCAGCCCTCCCTCCTGAGAATCAATGCCTTGTTTAGATTCACTTTGATGAAGAACATGAGAAGATATCTGCAAAGGCTCACTTATACTAGACATTCCTTATGTATGGAGAAGAGGCATGGGAAAAGAGAACGAAACAGTCCCAGAAAGCAGGTGATCCTATGATTTTATGAACCCAGAGGAGGAGCTTAGAGGAGATATGGAAAGGTGTGGTGAGAAATTGCTACCAGAACACCTTGACCCTTCACTTTTCTGATCTCCAGCCTATGGTTGGTCAGCAACATAAATATTGAGGCAGATCTATCTTCTGCAGCTATTTACAACTTTAACTCTAGAAATCATGGTAGCAATGCCAATTCATACAAGTTAACGATGTGGCTAGTGAGATCTCTACTGCTAGAGATGTGTACTTCTCAAATATTCTCTGGTTCTTTTCTGATTAGTTCAGGTCACCAGATGAAATATTATAAGTATCTCTGTATAATGGTTGACAGATGTGCAAATCAACATGGAAGGCAGGAAATACAGCAACCTCCTACCTAGAGGTAATTCTAGAAGATAACATACACAGGTCTTCTGATAGGCCAAACCCACCCCATTCTTGGTCCAGCTTAAATGGAGGTTGGCAGGTTTTGCCTTTATATCAGCAGTAGAAAGTTCTGAGCTGACTCTGTAAGCCATAAAATTTTAGAATAGCATCTTCTTACCAATCATACTGTACAGAGCTAATATTTGGACAAAATATCTCTCAACAGAAACATGCCCATTGCCCAAAGTCATTCAGTCCCTGTGACTCAGTAGTCACCAAAGTCTGAATGTGACAATAGAAAGTGATATGCTCCTTGGAGAGCAGGGCTTTAGATGAGTAGCAAAATCCACTTCTACCAGTATTTTGTTCCTTCAAGGCCTTTGCTCAACCTTGTTGTGTGGTATCAGTTTAGACAATTGCATGCCACCTCCATACTTCTCTCTCATGATTTCTGTTGGCAAAAAAAAATCCCCTTGCTCTATTTGCTAAAGCTGTTGATGCCTAAAGGGCACTCCACTTGTTCTTGCAGGTTGTTTGGAAGAGTCAGTAGGCCAGCATGTCCTCTGTGAAATGATCTTGTCACTTGGAAGTGGAATGCTTCCAAGACCTTCACAAAACACCCTCGGAGTCTGTGGTTTTTACAGAAGTACATGAGAACATTTTTGCCTGAGAAAGTTTACTTTTCTACAATATGCAACAAATAACAGAAATTAAATCAGCCTTCATTTCAGTCATTCCAGAGAACACAGACATGGCTTGGAGAATTTAAAGATTTTTTTTACAAAAGCACTAATAAACCTTGTGATCTTTCTTCCCCCAGCTATAATTATTCTTCCTGAGTGCTGCCTGTAACCCCTTAGGGAATATGAAGTACAGGGGTTGCAGATGTGGTTGAACCTTTCCATCTAGGTAAATCTCTTCTCTTTCACTGTTTAGCATCTTACCTGTGGCATAATTGATCCCTTGAGTTAAGAAGAGTCGTTTATTTTGATAATTTTTATCCTACTGTGTGCAGCAACTGGTAAGCATACAGATATCTAATATTAACAATAGCTTATTCCATTACTTTGTATCATCATCTTCATTTGTCACAAGATATTTCATGAACCATTTCATTCTGGATTTGCAAATGTGAAAAGTGCTGAAGTAGATAAAAAAGGTGCAGAGGATTTAACAGCCTAAATCTACCCCAAAAGACTCCTCAGAATGCCTCAGAAATATGTTCTTAAAACCAGCTGTGATATTCTCATCAAACTAAAAATGTCCCTGCTCCCAGCCATGCCAAGACCTCTGCAGAGCCTGAACTCCTTACTCACCATACTGAGGATCACTTTGGGAATAGAGATGCATGTGGAAACCTGATATCATTATTGTCCAGAAAGATATTGTCAAAAAAATATCATGATAAAAACAGAAAGGAATTAATCTTTTTTGTCTTAAAGAGAGATTTCTATTCGGGGAAAATACATTTCAGATTCTCAGAACCATTCCTTGCCTAATGTTTCTTCTCAGAGAAGCACAGAATAAGCTAAGTTGGAAGTGACACACAAGGATTATCAAGTCCAACACCTGGCCCTGCACAGGACACCCCAAGAATCACACCATATGCCTGAGAGGATTGTCCTGGTGCTTCTTGAGCTCTGTCAGGCTTGGTGCTGTGACCACTTCCCTGGGGAGCCTGTTCCAGTGCCCAAACACCCTCTGGGTGAAGAACCTTTTCCTGATAGCCAGCCTAAACCTCCCCTGACTCAGCTTCATGGCATTCCCTCAGGTCCTGTCACTGGGCACCAGACAGAAGAGAGCAGTGCCTGCCTCTCTGCTTCCCCTCCTGAGGAAGCTGTAACTGCAATGAGGTCTCCCCTCAGCCTCCTCTTCTCTGGGTTGAGCAGACTAAGGAACCTCAGTCACTCCTCATACAGCCTCCCCTCAAAGCAATCTTTTTAGGCCTCTGTGTCCGTGGGGCACAATAACGAGGCTCTTACACCTGCTAGGTTCAGCAGAAAGAAGCAAAATGCTAGAGTTTATTGACACGACACCATTCTTATACACATTTCAATACTTAAGTAAACATCGGCTCTATTTACATAACTGTGTGAAAAAATCTCTGACTCCAAGGTTAAAACCAGAAGGCTTATAAAAAAACAGACTTTAGCAAAAGCCCAAGGCAACAGGCCTCCTTTGGATGTTCTTTAATAGCTTTATGTCCTTCTTATATTGTGGTGACCAAAACGTCACACAGGACTTGAGGTGAGGCCGCACCAGTTCACAGCAGAGCAGAGTATAGCTCTGCCATTTGAACAATTACCAGATCTGGTTCAGAGAAAGGCCAGACCTAGGAGATACATAAAGATGCACAGAGATCATCAATTCAGAAGGGAATATTAACTTTTCTTGTCCAATGCTGTGACTGTGGGACGTTAAGTTTCACCTGACTGTTCCTGTATGGGCCCTGGTTGCTTAGGCTTGGCCAAAGCAGATCTGGTAATAATGAAACTGTCTCTTCCCAGGAGATTTCAGTTTTGATTTGAAGATAACAAGAAGAGTGAGCACCTCCCACAGTTTTTCAAAGGTTCATCACTCACTATTAAATATTTCAACCTAATTTCTCATTTGAATTTCCCTAATTTCCGCTTCCAGTCACTGGTTATTGTTCTGCCTTCTTCTGTGTGATTAAGGAGTGGCTTAATATCTGGCATTTCAAATTTGTATGGGTACATATACAAGATGGTCAAATCTCCTCTCAATTTTTTGTAATGAACAAAACATACTAAATGTTTTCATTTGTTCAGTCAGGTAATTTTTCCATGTGATGTTATTGTCAAAGGACAGATAAATGGAGTTAACCTTATTCTAATCTGGCAATATTAACATTTACCTCTTAAACTTCACCACAAAACAATTTACTTATTATATTTCCCCTATTCTTCCAATTAATGCTGGCCTTATAATACCTTTGTAGTCTTTTAACACTCTTCTACCTTCCAGCATTGTTTTAGAAACTTGAAGACCAGGATGAGAGTCCCTCTAGAGTTCACCATGTCCCTACTTCTACATCCATGGCCTGCATGAGACTTTTTGTTACTTCATAGCACAAGAAATTTGTGCTAGGCTGCTTGTCTCTCATAACCCTCATGGATCCTCTTCAGAGTCACTGGTTCTCAGCACAGCCTGTACTTAACCCCACATTTCTTACTTACAGATGTGTGTTTGCACAATATGATGTTGAAACATAGCTCATTTAAATGGATTCTACTTACCAAGTCATCTAGCTCCCACTGTATGAGTCTACTCCCAGTATCCCTCAACATTTTGCCACTCTTTTTGAAACATACAAACTTTATGAATAGCAATTTCATATTGATTGCAAGCCGATGAAAATGGTGACTAGTATAAGTCATAGTCTCCCTTCCTCTGTCACTTCTTCAGAAATACCTTATGTGGCATTGATCCACTGATGACGATTCCTTTGTATTTTGAAATGCCAGTCAGTTCCCGACCCCACTGGCACACCTCTTCAAGTGTTGCACAGTGCTAACTCTTTAATCAAAACATCATCAGAAGCAGAAGATAGAAGTAATGGTGTGGTGGTGCATTCCCCCTCCACCTTTTCAGGCTGCACTGTGATCTGAGAAATGCTCACTAGGCCTCAGCCTTGACCAAGAGCACCTGCACTCAGCTCCTCTTGAGCTTATCAGAAACACTGTCTGCTCCTAGGAACCAAAGTTTCCAAACTTCACAGAGTTTTTAAGCTCATAACTTCTCAGAATTTTTTTTCCCTAGTAAACATTTTTGGCCAGTTAAACCACATATTGAAGCATTTAGATTTGAAACATGATAGGTAATGCAGAGCAGGGACAAGAAATTATTCACAGTTTGATTTGCAGCAGTTGCATAAAATAAAGACTGTGATAAGTTTACTGAGCCATATGGTTTTGAATAAGCTTGTACAGCCCCTTTGTATCATGTGGTTCTCTCTATCCTGGGCTAAGGGCCTTCCATATTGGCAAACTCGAAATTAGCCAAGTCAGACATCAAAAATAAACCACAAAAAACCAGAGGGTCAAGGGAAAGAAAATATTCAAAAGAACCAGAGCTGCTTATAGCCAGACAACTATAAACATCTGCAAGCACTGAGAGCTCACTGTCTGCGATGAGAAATGACCTGCATAGTTCTCAGAACAAGCTGTGAGACTGAGGAAATGAAAGTAGCATCTTAGTGCAGGAACTGAAGCAGATTGCTCACCTACAGTTTTACCTTCGAAACAGCAAATTTGTATTGTGGCTGTCATATAAACTGTGTTGTGAAATACCTCACAAAGGTGTATATTTGCCATGCAGCATTAAATAATACTCTCCAGCAAAGGAAGAAGGAGAAATGGCAAAGTAGGAGGGATAAAAAATAATTTTTTCACTGAGACTAGTATTAACAGCTGGGCACAGAAGCCTTGGCAACTTCTAAGAGGGAAAGGAGGCTCCTGAATCAGGTGGCAAAATTGCCAGATCTGACAACAGCAATACTGTTAGTAAATGAGTGACAGAAATGGGTAGAAGAGATGACAGATGAGTTGTGCTTAGGAAAATTATTGATAAATGGTATGTGACAGTCTTGTATCTTTAGCTTTGTCTGAAGTGCTCATAAGACACCAGCTATCTCAGAGAGAAGGGGAAGTATCTGTCATTCATAGAGGTGATGACAGAGCTGCTGTCACCATAATGCTAAACCAAAAGCAGATTCCCCCTGGAGATGATGAGTTTGGGCATAGACAGACTGCACAGGATTGCCCTTACCTTCCTCCAAATATCCCCTGTCCTAGAAGTTGTAGCAGATTAATTCAGCCTGCAGGAGTAGTTTGCCCTGCAGATTATGAGATGATAAGACAGACAAGATGACTAGAAGACTGCAAGACAGTTACTCTGCTATATTGTATTCCTGCCTCTCATAGTATGATTTTTAAATCTCTGAGAGACTATGTTTGTTTCTTTAGTTATTCTACTCTTTTCTTCTCTGTCTGGCTTCTGTTTCTCTTCTGGATGAAATGTGCCTGGCTCAGTGGGACTCTTCTCCCTTTGATTCACTAGATGCTGCATAGAAATAGCAACCGCTAATTAATAACTGTCTTTGGTTATATATGGTGCTATATATTGCCACTTTAACACAAATAGTGACTTGCCTATGTAAAGCTCCGCCTAGTTCCCATGTATTACAACTCCCTGAGAAGTATTTTTCCATATTCCAAATTCTAATTTTACTCTAAAGAGTGCATCTCTTGATTTGATTTAAAGAACTCCTATGTAACATACAGATGTCCATTTAACATAAAGAGCACAACTCCTTGTTTTTAATGCAGAAGATTTTTTATTTTATCAGTATTTTTATGCCACTTTCAGTCTGCCTTCTTTCCTTCACTACCATGTCCCTGTTCAACAATTTCTAAGCAGCAGGTATCAGAATAAATTTTATTCCAATCCATTTGCTCTGTATTTTCTGCTTTTTACTTGGACCTTTTCAGCTGGATGAACTGTGAAGTTATTGAACTTGCTGGAGAGTGTGTGAATAGTACAAGGGAGCGGAGCAGAATGGCTGAAGAAATAAACGGGCATGCTGTAAAACTACACCTCCCAGGACGCCTTGCGGCCTACCCGCGTGCGCCGCCGCGCCGCGAGTAACTTTACCGAGACTACAACTCCCAGGCTACGCTGCGGGCGTGGCGTATGCGCAAGTGTCTCCACCTTCCCCTTCCTTGGCGGCCCGGCTGCCGAGCGGACGGCGGAGGCGGTCAAGATGGCGCTCACCAGGTGGGTCCGGCGGGCCCGGCTGGGCCGTGATGGCGCTGCAGCTCCCGGCCGGCCCGGGGTTTCTCCACCGTGCTGCGGAGCTCCGCCGATGGGAGCGGCCGCGGCTGGGGAGCGCGCCGAGGGGCCGCGGCCTCTCCTGGGCAATGGGCCCGCCGACCGGGCTGCGGCCGGCGAGGGCCGGTCGGGCCTGGGGGAGCCCTGGCGGGAGTGGGTGTTTGGCCCCTGCTTCGGGGCTCTGCTTCCTTCGCGCGTTCCCTGCGGGAGGAAGGCGCTCCTTTGCCTCTGTTGGGTCCATGGGGTTTTGTCGAGGTTCCGTCACCGTCAGAGAGGGCAAGCGGTCTTTGTTAAGAGTTGCAGTATCTCTCGCAGGGCTTCGGAGTGCAGTTCCGATGGCTGCCCTGGAACCCCGAGTTTCTCTGGGTACTTTCTTAGTAAATGCACAAAAGGGCTTTGTAGACAAGAAGAGCTGTGAAGGGGGAAGTGAAGAAATGGGGGTTCGACTTGCCCGTGGCAGGGAGGTGTCAGGCGTTGAGAGGGGAGATTGTTGACAGATCTGTTTGTGGGTGTTTGCCTTGAGAGAAAGGAAGAGTGAGTTATTGGGACTAGAGACATAGGAACATAATATTTCTTTCTTATCCGTAGTAGTGGAAAGAATACCCAGTGGTATGTGACATTCCTTTTGGAATACGGGCATTGTCATGCTTCTGTTCAAACACGATGCGAATGTGGATGAGTTTAGTATTAGGGTTTTTTTTAAGAATCTTCCAAAATACTGAGAAAGCACACATTGCCTCAGAAGTTACTGAATCTCAGAAGTTGTTCTCACATTTATGAGTGCAATGTTCAAGTTCCATAAATTGTTTCTTAATATGTAGAGAGTGATTGTAGAGAAAGTAATAATTTAGAAAGAAGTTGACTCAAGCATAGTTGAGTGTCAGTGAGTGAAGTTACCAGAATGAACTTTTTATGTTATTCTCTTTTGGTGGCTGTCCACGGATGTCCAGTTTTTTGCCAGCTCCAACCCAGCTGTCCCAAGATCAGCTAGAACTAGAAGAAAGAGCAAGAGCTCAGAGATCCAGGCATACTGCTCTGGTCTCATCACAAAGGGAACATCCCCCATACGGTTACCGGAAAGGATGGATACCACGGGTGCTAGAGGTAAATATTTAAATTCATACAAGTAGTAGTGTGTCTGCTAAAGGAGGAAAAAAAAATTCTGGAGCACAAATAAACCCTGAGCACCTCAAATGTACCTGAGACTTGTGCACAGCCTTACAACTGGCATCATCTAGACTGCTTGATATATTCTTGTGTTGGAAGACATTCTAATCCACTGAATTTCTTGAAACATTTGATGGTAAACAAGATGGTGTAAGTCTGCTTTTCTTCAGAGATTGTTGTATTGTGATGTGGAAATACATCTGTGGTTCTTTGGGTTTACAATCTGTGAATGTAAGGGTCCCCCAAGAAAGACATCCATATTGTTCTTCTGTCACTGTTAAATACACATTCTAGATTATAGCTGAAATAAGTGAATGTGTGTGTATGAGAGAAGAGAACACATGTTCAGTTCAGAAAGATAGCTGCTATTGGGGGACAAAATTACAGTTGGAAGAAAACTTAAAAATTAGTCAGTTATTTGTTGTTTAAGTATGTTACTGGCAAAAGGGTTTTGGATAATGTTGTGTGTCGTTAGTTGTAATCCTTGCCAGTTTAATGTAATTTGAACTGGACCTGCTAAAAGTAGAAAGAAAATACAGATATGTAGCTCTGATTACAAAACTGGTTTGGAACAGTCTCTCTCTGAGAGCTGGAAAAACCTTGCAGTTTGAAATGATCCTTGACAATAACTTTTGAGACCTTTTCTAGTGAGTCATAAGCGAGTGCTCTTGGGACCAACATGCGCTGTTGAGGTTTAATTACAGCACTTCATATATGATTCTACATTGTTTCCAAATACCATAATTTCATCAGATTGTGACAACATTGGCCTCATTTATGTTTGAGTGCCATTTTTGTAAATCCAACACTGTTCTATGGTGATCCGTGTACTTCAAATAGTAGTTCCAGTGGTTCACAGAAAGAAAACATTCTTATGTGGGTGATGTTAAAAATTATACTTTCATTATACCCAGTGTAGGTTTTCCTTCCTACACTGTTGAGTACTGAAGTTAATGATTTAGTGCTTATTCTTTCTAAATGTTAGTAAAGGAATTTTTTAAGAAGCCAGGTGATGAAGGTTTGCAAAGAGTTTCCTGCACCACCTGGCCACAAATTAATACACGTCCCAAAAAGCCTGTTAAGGGCCCCTTTGTGCTTCATAAACAAGTGCAAATTCAAAAACAGTAAATGCTTCCAGAGCATAAGCTTTGTCCAGTGATCCTGGAATGCCATTGTTGGAAAAAGCAAAACCTGTTCTTAATACATTAAGAGTTACGCAAAAAAAAAAAAAA
>VYXC01007079.1:0-12076 GCA_013397175.1 Platysteira castanea | reverse complement strand
CAAAAAAAAAAAAAAAAAGAAAAAAGTGAAGAATGACTGAATTTGGTTCTGGCTAATACTTCCACAACTAATTGCTGAATGTGGGACATCCAATAGAAAACTTCAAATAACTGAAACGATGTTTCAAGGAGCATTTACAGATAGCATAAGCACACTGTCCCTGTTTGGAAGTGTTCTGCTCGGTCATTTCCAGTGTCAGTCCACTCTGTCTCAGTAGTGGTAACTACTTAGTCACATGGTGAGCATGGAGGGAGATAGATCTGCTCAAGACACCCATTCTTATTTTTTGATCTGTTTTGTTGTCAGACTCCGCATAAGCCGTGCCACTGCAACAGAGAAAGGGATGGATGCTCATGCTGCTTTAAGCAAATGCTTCCTCCAAAGCATTGCATTTGAAACTGTAGCCTGAAGTTGTTTTATGAGTGGTACCACTGGGTCCTCTGTGTTACTGAGCCAGGATTATCTGCTTTAAGAAGTCTTTTGATTATCTGTTTATTAAATGCTTTTACACCATCACATTGTAGGAGAGAGGAAATAAACTGTAAGAATATTGGGCTGTTGTGTGCTGGGCCAATTTTCAGTGTATTTACATGTCAAAGTAAGGAAATGCTTTATGCATGTAGCATTGTAAAGCAATGAGCTACAGGCTTTGAAAGAAATTGAATGTTTTTTTTATCTTTTTCACTTCATTATAGTGTGAAAAGCAACAAATAACCAGTAGAAGTCTTCATAAAAATGCTGCTCTTGTAATTTTAGTATCCACAGTTGCTTTATTGCAGAGGGTTAATTTTTGAAGTTCTAATTAATAACTCATATGAGAATTAAACACTTAATTTTGTATTGTCTGTAGCACAGTATTGCCTGCACATTCTAGTCAGTAATACCTGTTCCTAGTTTGTGCAGGGAATAATTACTGCAAGATGTCTTTCCATTTCCGTGTCTTTTAATAACTGCAAGTTCTCTCATTAATTGCTCTCTTACCAGTGAAAATAATAAAGTTACTGGATCATTCTTGCCAAGTTAGTTTTTGTTGAAATCAGTCTGCTCTTTTGTTCCATTTTGCATTTTTTTGTCTTTTGGACATTCACTATTTTTTTTTTTTCCTGTAGGATTTTGGAGATGGGGGTGCTTTCCCAGAAATTCATGTGGCCCAATATCCATTGGATATGGGCCGAAAGAAGAAAATGTCCAATGCTTTGGCTGTTCAGGTGGATGCAGAAGGAAAAATAAAATACGATGCAATTGCTCGACAAGGACAGTCAAAAGACAAGGTAATATTTCTTCCAATATGTCAGCTGGCATGTATACTTGGAAAAGTTGTGCATACACATTGCATATACTTGAACTCGTTGGTCTGGCATTAGCCACATGGATTGCATCCTCTTTTCGTATTTAAGAACTAAAATAATGTCAGACAGAAATTGTGATCTTCTCTGTAATATAATTACAAGATAAGGCAAAAATGGTGAGAATCTCTACACGGAACTAACTTGATGGCTTAGCAGTTTTCATTTTCCAGTGAGGGCAAGAAGCTGAAAAGAGTTCTGTGGCCTCATTTCAGTGTGTAGAGAGAGAGGACAAAAAACCTGACAGAAAACACAGTTCAGTCTTCAAAATACCTCACCTTGTCTCTTACTGATTTAATATTTGACGCTTTTGGTTGCTTTGTGTTGTTGGGTGCAGTATGTTTGCTATTGTTGTTTAATTGCAGCAGAAAGTACTGCCAGTGGTTATACTCCAAAAGTTTTGTGCTGAGTGCAGAGACAGCAAGATTCTCCTGGAGTTTTTTATGGGAAACTTCAACTTCTTGTATCCAGTAGCCTTTCTAAAACCAAGAGATGACACTTGAGGTCCTACTAGTTTTGAGGTCAGATACTTGGGTCACCTAAGTCTACTTTAAGGAGTATTTACATCTGCCTTTTCAAGTGTAACCAAGCAGGCTACGTGGACTTTTAACTCCCTTAAGCAGGTGTTGGGGGCTGGAAAAGTGCTCAGGCATGATCAAGTGTATGACCAACTGCTTCTTCCAGCAAGCATCTTCTATAAAGAATAGGGTAACACAAACAAAGTGTTAACTACAAAGAATGTTTTAACTAATAGATATGAATAGTTGTTTTCAAAATAATTTGACTTCTTGGGCTTTAATTTAGGGTGCCTTGAAAAGCTTGTGGTTATATAATATGCCCCATGTCTTCCTTCATTTGAGGAAGGGAGGAAACCAAAATATAAACTTTACCTCTCAAACAAAAAGATAGGATGGACATTCTAAGAATATCAGGGAAAATATTTTTAACAGATAAATTTGTTGTTTTAAAGAGATTCTACAGCCAGTAGGATTTTATATTTAGTTAATACTCTTGAGTGTCAAATTGTATCTTGCATATCCTCGTCCTGTGCCTCATATGTTACTGCAGTACCTTTGAAAAAGATGAGTGCAAATTGGACTCCATGCTGTCATGTGGAAGAAAGTAGTTAGACTAAACAGAAAAAAACAGCAGTGGCAGTATTTTTATTGAGGGGACTTTTCTTGGAGTTCCATCAGACTTTATCTAATGTTTGGAATTTTTTTTCAAGAGAAAGATGTTAAAATATTAATTCTATTTGAAGAAATTTTTACTAAGTATTTGATACTTCATGCTTAATAGAAATGTTGCTTTGTCAAAAGCATACAAAATAATTTCAAGCAGATAATTAGCCAAGAAGTAATAATCATACCAATTTTGGGGAAGCTGCAGGCCAAATAATGAAAAAAAAATTAATGTAGTTAAACCTTCATTTTTACAACTTGTCAAATACATCTTTACTTATTTGTAGAATTATTTTTAATTTGCATGTAATAGAACTGTTCAGATTGGAATTTTAGTATGTTTGAAGAATAACTAGATACGATAGTAAGCTTGAGGCAAAAGTGACCGTAATCTTTCACTGAGTCTTATTTGATTCAGAGTTAGGAAAATACTTCTTAACAGGCAGAGTTAAATTTAAGCTGTTAATATTTGTCGTATTTGATTAATGCAGATCTGTACTTTCATTAACTTTCCATATGGCGTCTATGATGAAAGCAGTAATATTCTCATTCTCATTCACCAAGATGGAAGAGATGTGGGGCTTTTCCAAAACCAGGCTCTACAGAACTGTAGAGTTAGGGTTTCCTAACCCTGAGCTCTGCCTTCTTTGTCAGCTTGATCCTGATTGCATCCAGCTGGATGTAAGCGCTGAGAGTAAAGATTGAGTATTGTGATTCAAAGGGGAGTGAAACTGAGGGAAAATTAGATCACAGATTCATAGAATGGTTTGTGTTGGGGCACCCTCTGCCAGACCAGGTTGCTCAGAGCCTTGGCAGTTCTGGCCTTGAACACTTCCAGGGATGGGCTATCCACAGTTTCTCTGGGTAACCTATTCCAGTGCCTCACCACCTTCACAGTAAAGAATTTCTTCCTAATCCTGATCTAAACCTACTTCAGCTTAAAGCCCTTCCCCCTTGTCCTGTCACTACATGCTCTTGTAAAAAGTCCCTCTCCAGCTTGTAGGCTCCCTTTAGATACTGGAAATCAGAAGTAAGGTCTCCCTGGAGCCTTCTCTTCTCCCGGCTGAACACCACCAACTGTCTCAGCCCATCTTCATAGAAGAGGTGCTACAGCCCTGTGGTCAACTTAGTGGCCTCATCTGGACTCATTTCAACAGGTCAACATTGTCTTTGTGTTTGGGGCCTCAGAGCTGGATGCAGCATGCCAGCTCAGGTCTCGCCAGAGCAAAGTAGAGGGGCAGAATCAGCTCTGTCAATCTGTTGGCCGCGCTGCTTTTGGTGTAGCTCAGGATACAATTGGCTCTCTGTGCTCCAACAGATATTTGAAAAAATTTCACTGGAAGCAGCAGAACTACTATTGCTTGATTTGATTTGCTTTGTGGGAGAAAGTATTAGCAGAGATGTCATAGGGAGCAGTTCTTCAGTGATCTGTGTTGAATTGAATAATGTAGAATATTTTCTCTTAAGAATTTCTGATAGTACAGTGTCAGTAGGATTAGATACAGAAGTTTCATTTTCCAGAGAGCTGCAGCCATAATTCAATATTTCTTCAATCTTAATACTTAGAGCTAAAAGAAACAGATACTTAGCAGCCTGCCAGAAATGAGATGGAGTTTATGAATCTATTCTAGGAGCTACTTGTTTGGTGTGAGTTAGGAAGCAAATTTTGCTTTCGCTACAGTTTATGGATTTTTTGAAGTTGAATTTAGTATTCTGCCTTCTTGTAGAGGCAGCAGTTCCATCACCCAGCCCCTATCTCTAGATGACTTGTCAGCAGTTTCTACTACTGCAGTGGTTCATCTCCCTTGCATCTGTTCCCTTACATATTTAAAAAATAGTTGCTTCAGAGAATTTTCCTTGAAAAATACTGACACAAATGTGATAGTCTGACAAGCCTCCTGTTTGGGTTTGGCAGAAAGTCTGCTAGACGTGAAATGCTGGATAGCATTGACCGACCTGGATGCATGACTTTATGGATCTGAGGATGAAGTTCCTTCCGTCTGGTTGTTGAGATGAAGAATTTCTAGCCTAGCTGTGTGGTTAGCTCTTGTGGTGCTGTAAATTCTTTCAGTACTTTCTCTACTTACATTACTAAAAGCCAGGCTAAAATAATGCATCAATAGTAATACATTTCAGTGAGACTGATGCTGTCCCCTTATTAGGAAAATAAAAACAGGTAATTGCATCCTGTGTTTTTATGAAGACAGAAGAGTGAAATCAAGGAATGGAATTGTTAGGGCCATTACTTTTTTTCCGGCAAGAATAACTTTTTGTGTTGGAGTTGGATTTCTTCTTCATGGCCCAAGGCTGTGGCTTAGTTGTTAAAGGAGAAAAAAATCATGAAGCTTATTTACAGGTTTATTTCCCAAGATTGTCAATTCAATTGAAACATTTACAAGGGAGTAGTTCCATTGGGAAGGAAGTCCTGTCACAGCTATAGAACAGGTCAAGAGAACATGCATATGACTCAAATAATCAAAAGTGTTACTTACTCACAACCTGTTTGCCTTTGTGGCAGAGCTTTGTTTGAGAGTTTGTTACCATTTTTTTATATGGTGTGTGTATCAGGCTGACAAGCAGGTAATTTTAATGATTTCTAAAACGTTATATGCTTCATATGTTTGACGAGGAAGGAATTCATTCTGCATTGCTTGATAGTAAGTTCTTGATATACATATAGGATTGATGAGCACTGTACAGGTCTGCTTGGGATATATAGAACAAAATATGTCGAGGAGAGGATTTCTGTGTAGCAAATTAAGACATTTCTATCAAGACACTTGCATCTATCAGGTGTCTTGTGAGACTCTGAATGTGATTGATGTCTAAATCCTGCCACGTGCTACAGTATTGTAGCCAGTTAGGTAATATTATTCTCCTTCTGATTGCAGTGGCATGCAGATTTCTAATCACTGCCTGTTAAGGCTGCCCCAGCCAGGGAATCGCATAGCTGTACCAAACCTTGAGCTTTTTTTTTCTACCTAGAAGGAGATTCTGCTTTCCAGTAGCAATCAGAGTGAAATACCTAAAACACAAGCTCATGCTTCCTTTTAAATTTTGTAGACTGAAAAATGGTTGTGGATGGGTACAGTACAATATCAAACAATCCCCGTCTCCTCTTTATCTTAGATTAATGAAGTGTCTCAGCATTACTTGTAAAACAAGACGAATGTCTAGAAAAGCAACAAAAAGAAATGCAACTTCTTTATCTGCCTCTTTGTATCACTTCAACAAAGGACTACAATTAAAACATACAAGTGTATCAAATTTTTGATGGCAGCAGAAATATTTGTATTTTCAGGATAGTTTAACCTATATTATGTATTTCTTCTATAATAAAGCATCTTGCCATTTGCATGCAATACTTCAACGTTTAAATAGTTCATGAAGATCATTTGTACCTCAGTGTAAAGTCATTTTTAGAGCATTCTTGAACCACCGCAAATAGCACCTTCTTTTATTTTCTTCTTTTGTCTTTTGGGATGCTCTAAAGCACCTTCAGCATACATTGTTCTTCATGCAGCAAGACACTTGGACTTAAGAGTTAATTACCTTAGAGGAACACTGCTCTTCAGATGTCCTTCATTCAGCATCTGAGAAGCTAGAACATTACTGATACTAATTCAAAGGATTAAAATTTTAGGAGTGAAGGCTGAGAAGCAGAAAATGGCTCTCGTGATTAATTAATGCTGAGGCTAAAGGTTAATTTTGTAGTTGGACATGTACTGTATATTGAACTTGAAATAATAGTTCTTGATTTTTAACCCTTGGAACTAAAACTTCCTGTTTTGCTGGATATTTGTGAAGCATTAATGTAATACAATACATTTTTCCCTGAAGCCTTCTAATAGTGTTCTTTCCCAATACTTTAAACTGGGATTGGAAGCTGCCAGCAGCTAGCTGCATGTTGTGTGAACACTCAAGTACCTGTATATGGAAAAGTGTCAAAACCAGATTTCTCAAGTATTTATTTTTTCAAGAAAATAGTAAACATAATGGCATGAAAAAATCCAGATACTGGAAAATACTTGTATCAAATTCTTGAGTAATCCTTGAAAACAAAAGTAAAAATGTGTGGGGTTTTGTCTGTCTTGGGATCCCTAAAAAAGGAAAATACTAGGAATGGGAAGGAGAAAACTGCTGTCTAATGCCAGTTCTGAGAGCAGTTTATACAATTATATTTAATCAGATTGCTTTTTTTCTTCAATTACGCCATCTCAAAAATGGGGTCCAGAGTATGTGTAACCAGGTCTTCTATGGGAGTAATTGAACAATATATAACTGTAACGCATTTATAGTTGTATATTAATTTTAATTAGTACCCAAAGTATAGTCTAAGCCTGAAAGATTTCCTTTGATATATGTACATTTATTCCTGTTCGTCAGCAATAGTAAAATATTATGTCTTCCAGGTTATTTACAGCAAATACACAGATCTTGTGCCAAAAGAGGTCATGAATGTGGATGATCCTGAACTGCAAAGACCAGATGAGGAGGCAATTAGAGAGGTATTGCATGCACTGATGTGCCTAGTTAGCAGTAGTATGCTTTATGTCTTGTGTATGGGATGAGATGCACACTGTGGTATTTTTTCTTCAGATAACAGAGAAGACAAGAGCAGCCTTGGAGAAATCAGTCTCCCAGAAAGTTGCAGCAGCCATGCCAGTTCGAGCTGCTGACAAACTAGCTCCTGCACAGTACATTCGGTATGTAGTGCTGGTGTTTGTGTAAGATGTTGTGATATACAAAATGCATTAAAATTGGCGTATTTGTTGAATTTCTGAGAACAGAAATTCCTTTTGAATTCTGTTCTTCTGTACGGAATATAAAACTGGCTTATGTGTTTTGAATTAACCCACTAATAATCACCTAGTTTGAAGTAGAAATACGTCATTAACATGTCATGAGTTGTGGCACTTAGGGGGTGTTATTGTTTTAGCAACAAAACACAGATTTGCCAGGGATCACTATTAATGATGCTCCCTGAAGACAAAGTATTTACTGCAAGTTTCAAGCCACAACAAGACATATAACAAAGTTCTTCCTTCATAGAAAATGAGCAGTTGGAAAGAATTGGAATTTTGAGGAGGCTGCTACTCATTTATGATGATTTTCTGTTTCAGACACAGAAAAATTTCGTGGCAGGGTTACACTTGGCTTGAGGTTAATTCTGAAAAAAAATATGTGAAGAGATTCATATTGAACAGTAAGAAGTCACCAGGGCTTCACAGACATAGGTGGAGAGTATTGTGACAGGCTGTGTGTATTGTACTTGTTTTTCTTCTATTTCAGAATCTAGGTTGAAACAGGAGAATATAGCCCTGAAGAGAAGTTACGTTCTGTCTGGTGTAACTGAGTCTGCACTCAGTGCAGTATCATCTGTGCAGTTACCCGCTGCTGACATTCATAGTGGCATAGTCTTAAACTGTTGTGTGTAAAATGAAACCGCAGCTAGATCAGTGAACTTAGTAAAAATGGAGGCGGAAAAGAAATATCTAGCTGTGTGCAGAGAACTGAGCACTCTGTTTTATTCAGGTACACACCATCTCAGCAAGGAGTTGCATTCAACTCTGGAGCAAAACAGAGAGTTATTCGGATGGTGGAAATGCAGAAGGACCCTATGGAGCCTCCAAGATTCAAGTAAGTGTTCACAGCTTGTTCATGGAAAATAGAAGATTCTGAAGTGTACTTCTGGGCAACATGCCGATTGTCATTTTAATTGTTTTCGTAATTGCTCAGGATTAACAAGAAGATTCCACGAGGACCACCATCTCCTCCGGCCCCTGTAATGCACTCTCCTAGTAGAAAGGTATGAAATGCCATAGCTGTTCTCAGTTTTGAATCCTTATGTGGGTCCACAAATTCTTTGATCTAGTTCATTTCTGCATACCTTCTCCTTACTGATCTTTTGATATGATGTTAAGTGATAAGCTTGGTGCCCAGTGCAGTTTTTTTGTTTGAGTTTTTTTTCTTTTTTTCATTTGGGCAGTTCTGTAAGTAGCTGTCTTTTCATGTATCTTGTCAAAGGTTGAGTAGATGTCTCATATACTTTATGCAGGGCTGCACTGCTAAATTTGTTCATGGCATGAATGAGTTGACCAAGGCTTTAGCCTGGGTACCCGTACGTTGCTTTTAGACAACACTGTTGTTGGGTACAACTTGAACAGCTGCTAAGCATGCAGATGTTAACAAGCTGGCTGAGAGTTACGGCCTGTGTGACAAAAGCTTAAGAGGATGGCTGAAGAGCTGTTGGGACTTTATTCAGTGTTGGCAAAGATACAGTGCAAAAACAAATCCAGAGGGTTTGGAACCAGCTGATCTTTAAGGTCCCTTCCAATCAAACCATTCCTTGATTCTGTAATCTTATTGCTGCTAAGAAGAGTTGAGGTTTTGTAGTGGAGTCCTGAACTTTCTACTCTAACTTATTTCAATAGTTGCATACCTGCCTTTGACAAAGAAAACAATATTTCCTTTTACTATGAATCTGAAGATGACTTTGCTTCTTCTCTTAAACCAGATGACTGTGAAAGAGCAGCAAGAGTGGAAAATTCCTCCATGCATTTCAAACTGGAAAAATGCAAAGGTAATTAAGTTGTCATAAATTTATTTTTCTAATGTTGCAACCTGATGGGAAACTTCTGTGAATGATTTAAGCCTGAATAATACTGATTTTAAACCTCTAGAGTTACGGAAACTGCCTGCTTTCAGCATGGAGAACACATGATCCTACAGCTCATTTTTCTTCAGTTTGGCATATAAGGGTTGTCCAATTTAGAGTATAGAACTGAGGGAGAATATGTTACTTCATGGCAGAGATTATAAATTTTGAGAGGAAAAAATTATATTAGTTAAAATCCCCATAATAGTGCAGTCAAAACTCAAAACCTCTCAAGGTCACAAAGTAAAGCCATCTAAACTGAAAAAGAGCATAGTGTCAGAGACCCAAGCATGTTTCTTTTTAATACTGCAGTCCATATTTCTGGAAAGTTTTCCTTGTTGCATTCTTTCATTAATTAATTTTTATCACAGGTCAGCTAGCTATTTTTGTTCCTTGTTTGAGAAGGTCCTGTCCCTTTGTTTTTTATCAGCCATTAAGTTTATGTTCCAAGAGAGGGGACAATTTATTCTCCCCCAGTAGCTGCAGTAACTGGTCTAATTATTCTGAAACCTCCTAAGCTGTTGTCCTGAGACAGCCCCTTCAGATGGAGGAAGGAAAAGCTGCATGTTTGGATGTTACTTTTTTCTTGCCTACCCCAACACAGCTGTCTAACTGGGACTGATGCTAATTAGGAGATCAAATTTTAGGTTACAGATGCTAAAACCAAAGCAAAAATTTTGTAGAGCTCACTAAGAAAATATTAAAATATCATCTACAAATAATTGAGTTTCATCTTTGGAAAACAAAATTGGCATTTAGTGTGTCTTACTTTTGCTCGCTGCCTTGCCCCTTACTTTCTCATTTTGAATCAGCTAACCTCTTAACAGGTATGGAAACCGTTTAGGTAAAACAATTTTTAAGCAAAAAATGGTAAAACAGCTTAGAGACTGGAGAAGCTATTATCTGTAGTTCTTAACACAAAGCAAAAAGTGGACCTTAACAACTGAAAACTTTCTTTTGTCCAAAGATGAAACTTGAAGGGAATCTGTGATTTGGATTTGGTGGGAGGGTGGAATTGGAGTGAAGCTTAATATTACCTGGTAAGAATTTGAAGTACATATGAAAAGGAGATCCATTGAGGCATAATAATGATGGGCTGTGAGTTTTATATGTGTTTTTGTTTTCTTACAGAATAAATATAATAATGCTTGTTATTACAAATACTGTTTCTGTGAATAACTACCTCTCTGTTTCCACTGTAGGGTTATACCATTCCATTAGATAAGCGTCTGGCTGCAGATGGCAGAGGATTGCAGACTGTTCATATTAATGAAAACTTTGCCAAACTTGCTGAGGCGCTCTATATTGCTGACAGAAAGGTCAGGTAGTTCTTGAAACTGTTCTGTTTCATATAGTTTTGCTATCTTTGTATCTTAATTTCCTTCAGAAAATCAGCTGTGAATAGGCTATAGCTTTTTGATTTGTCCTGCTTCTTTGCTAATGTAAGACTTAAGGTCTTACCCCACTATCTCTGAATCATTGGCTCGGCATGGGTTAAGTTACTGGAAGTCAGGGATCTTGTCTCTCAGCTCTAACTGCTGTGGCTGATGGGCTTTAAGCTTCCTAATTTTGGTTTCATTTCTGTCCTGTTTACTAGCTAACTCCATGACAGATCTGCTTGTATCCCAGGTGGTAGGCTTTCTGTATTTTTAAATGTGTCTTATTTGTGCAGGCTCGTGAGGCAGTAGAGATGCGTGCCCAGGTGGAGAGGAAGATGGCTCAGAAAGAAAAGGAGAAACATGAGGAAAAGCTCCGAGAAATGGCTCAGAAAGCCAGGGAAAGAAGAGCAGGGATCAAAACCCATGTTGAGAAAGGTACATTTCTTTGTCGTTGAACTGCTATGGCTTTTTTTAACACTGAAATGCGGGCTTGGAGCAATAACCTGAGAACTTATGGTATCTAAATACCAGCTGAAATTTCTAAGCATGACATCAGTTCGTCTCTTCACTCTATTGGTTAATTCACTGGCTGGTTTGATGGGATGCAGGTTTGAACCTCACATCAGTAGGTTGGTATATACGGGTTTAGGACACTGAGAATTTTGGAGTTAATAGTGCATCAGTGCGAGAGAGGGCTTTTTTGGTTTTTTTTCAGGTCTTAACTAATTTTTTTAGAAGAAGCATGTTGCAGATGAAGGACAACTTTGTTTAGAAGAACTAAACCATCCTTTAAGTTTTCAAAGGTGGCAAAATGCAGTATTCTGTCTCTTGCACTGTTGTAACTGGTCTTGCAGAGCTGTAGTTTTGTTGGCCAGTAGGCCCTAAAAAATCCTGCTGCCAACCTAACTAAATTGTCACCGTTGTGATAAGTCTTATGTTCTGATTGAAATTACACTTCAAAGATCAAGATGATGAACTTGGAAAGCAGTTACAGTCTCTCTAGGAGGCAGAGGGATATGGTCATACAATGCCAGATCCTGCAGCTGGGATGTACTAACCTCTCGCCAAGAGACTGGGGGCTGGCCAGCTAGAGAGCCACTCTGTTGGAAAGGACCCAGGAGTTGTAGCGGACAACATGCTGAATGTGAGCCAGCAGTGTGCCCTGGCAACAGTAATGCTAAGGGCATACAAAGCTGCATCTGCAGGAGTGTAACTAGTGGGTCAAGGGAAGTCATAACTTCCTTTTATTGGTGACCTGTTCGACTGCATCTGGGATACTTTGTTGTAGCAGGTTCAGTTCGGAACCGGGTGGAAACACCAATTAAGTGTAGCGGCTTTGTTCCCATTTCTTACCTTCTATGAGATAAGAATTAGGAGGAATGCAAAGCAGGCTCTAAACTTTAAAGAATATAAAGAAGTTTATTAACAGAACTAAAAGAAAAAATGAATAATAAGGGTCAGAATAAACCTTCAGAACACTTCCTCTCCTCCCACTTATAAAGACACAAACTT
>VYXC01007077.1:1026909-1040769 GCA_013397175.1 Platysteira castanea | reverse complement strand
CCCTACAGCTGGAATGCTGGCAGTTCCAAGGTATTTCATACCTCACATCTAAGTCGGATGGAAAAAATGCTTTTTGTATCAAATAACATTCAACTGTTAAGTTTAACATATAAATCTGAAACCTACCTAATATTAAACTCTAGTTTACTAACATGCAAACAATCGTTTTTAATGATTAGAAGATTACCATCTCAGGCACACTATTTCATGACACTATCATAAAAACATCCTGTTTCATTGCTCTACACAGAACAATATTATACTGTAAATTTTTAAGGCACAATTTCTATGTGCAGTTATTTGCCATAACAAAGTTTTTTTAAAAAAATTGTACTACAAAGGTTTGTAGGTTCTTTTTTAAAATGCACAAGTAGCCTTCTGTAAAGAATTCGTTTTATCTCGTTTTATCTACATTTTAATGACAGTTTATAGGAAATTCGTAACACAATGTTCAACTACCCTCTCTTATATTCACACTTCACTACAATTCGGGTTTTTTGTAATATATAAAAGGCCATTCT
The DNA here is from genome assembly GCA_013397175.1 of Platysteira castanea. Taxonomy (NCBI): domain Eukaryota; kingdom Metazoa; phylum Chordata; class Aves; order Passeriformes; genus Platysteira; species Platysteira castanea. The sequence goes on along the minus strand of VYXC01007077.1, from coordinate 1,040,248 downwards.
GCCAAGTATTAAAGTGTCAGGTGCTTGTGCTGATTGTGTTCATAGACATGACCTCAAAAAGAACCACTTTTCAGAATGAAGACTACTGTAGTCTCAACGGGGAATGATTTGTTCATGAGCTTGATGAGGTTGTGCTATTCAAAATGTGAACACTGCAATGAAACCTTAATCTTTGAGAATGGTCACTAATGGGCAGGAGACTAAAATTTCCATTTTGGTATTCAAATCAATTCAAATGATTGACTTATTATCAAGGAGGTTTTAAATTTTCATTTCAGACTTACAGATAAACAGATTTAAGTGTACTCAAGAAGTAGCTTGGCTCCTGGCTTAACTAGCCACAAAGGAAAAATAAGTTGGGCAAAGGAAGGTTGGCAAAGGAAGGTGAGCTGAACTATCATTCCTTAGAGGCTACAAGTGCCCTCACACTCTCCTTAGCTGAGCAGAAAACACAACTTGTTCAAGTAGCTTAGCTGCTTAACCTCAAGTACACTGTATAATGTTGGTTGGCAACTCTTCTCCCCAGAAGGCAGCAGCAAGTAACATTCACTGTTACTACATTCAGTATCCTCAGTTCTTCAAACAATATTTGTTATGAGATGGGTCTTCTAGAATTATAAACTTTAACACCATTCAGCATTGAGGAGCGAGCATATTTTGTCAGAAGAGCACCAACAGTCTGCTTCTCTGCACACAAGTCTCTAAAGAAGAAATAAAGCACATGACATTGGCATTAAGAGATAATCTCACACAGAATGAATCTGTAAAATACTTGTAACTACAGCAATAAACTGGATTAGGATATTAGGAAAAAACCTCAAACTACTGTAACTGTCACATAATGCTTTAAATTACCTAAAGTTTAGAACTTACCTCGATATTTAAGCAATAGGCAAAACTACATTACTTACTTCAGAAACAAGAATTTTAGTTTTTTGGGGGAGTTTTTATTATTACTGTTGTCTAATAAGTTTTCAATCTAGCAAAACAGTTAGTTCTGAACTATTCAGCTATGTTACAGTAAATTTAGAGCCACTCATAAAGGGTTGATGCATTACTTCTGGGTTACCATCAATATCTGCTCAAATATATCACAGCTGGGCATTCCAGATAGTGCAGTAGTGCAAGTCTTAACCTCCAAAGGAAGAAAGGATGCAGTACAGGAAACACTATTGCTCTATAGTTCTAGTGTTGTAAATATAGAGACTGATTTTAAGTGTCAGGAAATTTGGCCTTTGAATTAAGTCTGCTTTAATCAAATGAAAGTTATCACCCATTTAAATCCAGTAGGATCAACTTTTTACTCTCATTTAAATCCAAAAAAGAGAGTTATAGATCCCAGAGGTGGGTATTCTATTCATACAGAATCCATATTCATTTAAAATGCAAAGTATAGTAGTTGAGGCAATGATAGCTCATCAGAAGCCAGTTACGCAAAAAGGGAAGAATATAATAGTAATTATATTTTAATAAAAAGAAAGATATCCTTACTGTATATAAGGGGTAATATCCACTTCTGTCCATTTTTCTCGTATGCCAAATAAGCTGTTGAATCTTTCCTGGTTGTCTTCAGGTAAGTCTTCTACTTTTAGCAGAAAGATGGTCTCTGGTCTTGAACTTTTATCCACAAGAGCCAAGCCCTGTAGATCAGCATCAGAAAAAAAATGTTAAGTATAGACAAAACAATTAAACTTCCTTCTTTCTGACAATATTTCGTACATGTTGCTCTTTGCAGATCCAAAGCCTTCTAGAACTGCACTACCAGAGGCAAACTGAAGAATTATCATAAAGGTGCTGTTCTACATGCAGTATTTATAATTTTCTTTATGACAAGAACGAAGGGATAATCCATTGGGTTCCAACACCTCTCTGTCTTTTTTGAGGAGAAGGATTCCCATAGTGCTTGCTACTCTACTGGCTGTCACTACAGTCTGTTCAACAACAGCTTCAGTTTCTGTTCCAGTCACATTTACAAGTAGTAACTGTACAGCTGCAACCTTTCTTCAAACAGTGAAACATGTCTGAGTTACAGAAACCTGAATTATCATGATTCCAGACTACTGGTGCTCATAGAGGATGTCATAAAGCATACTTGGAACTCAAAAGCTGACAGGAACAACACAACACCCAATAATGGATAAAATCTATTTATGACACAAGTCAGTTACAGCCTACTCACAAATAAATCCATACATCTTTATGTGTTTACCTTAAGCTGATCAAGCCTTGTTGTCATCCCCTCAGGGACACTCTGTTGCCAGACTTCTTCAAACTCTGATAGATTGAATTTAACTGCGTTTTGCAAAAGCATTTGTGCTATAGCTCTGCATATTTTATCTTCATGCATTTCAAAGAAAACCTCCCCTGCTGAGAAGCAAAAACTAGGTTATCTTGGGTTCTTGCCTTTTGATAAAAGAACAGAGAAAAGCCTTGTATTTCCATTCTGTTGTACAGTCTTCTATACACCAAGTATGCTCTTTTTTCTTTTCCTCAGGAAGTAATCTGATTTGGTATTAATCTGGATAAATTATGGTATCTTCTCATTCTCAAGAACAAATTATGCAGAATACACCAGCACTGTCCCAAATACAGTATTAATTCTTATCAATAAATGTATTTTCCCTCCATGTTTTCCCCTTTCACAGTGTACTGTTTCTCCTACAGCTTTCATTCCTATTTCTGAAGTGCTTGTATTAAAGCATTTGCTTTAACAATTAACAAAACTTTCACTTCTTTAATCACCCTTATGAGATTATGAAGGGATAAGACTTCATTTTCTCTCACACTGACTTGGCTAAAATTCTCTGAACAAAATCAGGTATGAACACTTCTTTCTATTGTTTCAGCCACCTGTCTGTAATTCAAACTTGTTCCTTGTGCAACCTACTTAAATATATTAAGACAAGAGTCTGTTGTCATTCCAGTTACTTTCCTATGTGCTTTAAGGTTGAGTGCAACTCCTACTTCAGCTGAAGGTGAGATGAAGGCAACTGTGGGAAAGAATTCAGACTGAGATTAAGGCAGTGTAGTATTATATCTGTGTATGAGATGGACAATGGAAATCTAATCAATACAACCAGCAGATCTTGTGGTGCACTTCAAGAGATCAAAGGCAGATACCTACTTCAGGCAAGCTGAATTCATGCCATTGACTACTCACAATAGCACAATTAATTGCTTAAATGTCTGAGGCCTTCTAGGGTAAAGAGAGATATCATCTAAATTTTACTAGTGGATCTCTCTTTAGTCACAAAATTATGGCTTGTAGACACCTAATAAACCACTTCTAGTACCTCTGTTCACAATTTTTCCCTAGTGTCTTGTACAGTTTAATAGCCTTTTTTCCTATGAAAATTCCTTTAACAATTATACTGATTTTTAGCCCAGTTTGCTCCCTCCTTATACTGGCACTGTAGCAAACTCAGTTGTTTGGGCCATCCTTCACAAAATTTACATTTCCTCATTAATAACTATTTATTTTATGCAAAGTTAAAACTTACCATCAACGTATTTCCTGCCATAGCTTACAAGAATGTGTTCTATCATCTCTCTGGAAAAAAAATCAGAAATCAAGTTCTAACACTGTTCATTAGGACACTGCAGAAACAGTTACCAAGAAGATTAAGGAACAGATATGGAGAAAAAAATAAATTGAAGAGAATAGCTTATAAGACACATTTTTGCAGGTGAAGAAACTGATAAAAAAAATAGAAGTAAAAGAGATAACAAAAGGGGACAAGTAACAGATGGGAGATGATTTAGCCTGTCAACCCCAAAGGTCTCTTCCACTTTCCAGGTGTAACTAGCAAAGACTAAAATGCGTAAGAGAACTAAGGAAAAGAGACTCTTGCAATATCACTTCTTTCCAATGGGAAAGAATTGCATCAGAAACAGTGTGGCCAGCAGGACCAGGGCAGGGATTGTCCCGCTGTACTCAGCACTGCTGAGGCCACACCTCAATCCTGTGTCCAGTTCTTGGCCCCTCACTACAAGAAAGTCATTGAGGGGCTGGAGCATGTCCAGAGGAGGGGAAGAGAACTGGGGAAGGGTGAGGAGCACAAGTCTGATGAGGAGCAGCTGAAGGAGCAGGGGGTGTTTAGCCTGGAGAAAAGGAGGCTCAGGGGAGACCTCATCACTCTCTACAACTCCCTGAAAGGAGGCTGTAGCCAGGTGGGGGTCAGGACTACGCCCGGGCAACAAGTGACAGGATGAGAGGAAATGGACACAGATTTAGATTGGATATAAGAAAAATTTCTTCATGGAAAGCATTGTCAAACACTGGAACAGGCTACCCAGGGAAGTGCTGGAGAAACCATCCCTGGAGGCATTTAAAAGATGGGTAGATGTGGCACTTACGGACATGCTTCAGTACTGGACTTGCCAGTGCTGGGTTAATGGTTGGACTCAATGATCCTAATGTTTTTTACCAACCTGAATGATCCTATGATGCAAGTAAAAAATTTGGCAGTTAATTATTCCTTACTGAATAATAGGCACTTTTCTGAAACTTTGGCATAAAATTATAGCCTAACTGCAGACACTAAAGCAAGATACCTTTTTTGAGCCAAAAGCCAAATAAATGGAAAATTCTACATACTGTAAACTTAAGACTTTGTTTGAATGGTAATCTTGGATTACTCAATGACTTAACTCTTACATTCTGAATCCAGCATTACACCAGAAAACATACCCCCATCTCAGGTAGTATGCAACAGGTAAATGAAACGTTTTTGGCTAGCTATAGCTTCAGAACAGGTATTTCAAGATGCTCAGCAATTTGTAACTTAACTACATGCTATTTCCATCATTTACAGCTCAGCAGTAATGTTTCTACTATGAATCAATGGAAATACTACCAATAAACACCAAAATCAGGTTAATAACCTGTCTAAAAGTTCCCTTGCATATTTTTAGAAATGAAGAAAATTTATTATTCACACCATGGTTACTAGAATTTAGATTTGCACCACTGTAATTCTAATAAACAGATAACAAGTATTGTAATTAGTAATAGTTAATAATGAATGTAGGCAATTTTAAGTACTAAAAGTAATTGTTTACCTGGGTTCTAGAGATCCAAGTTCTTCAAGGCAGGCACATAGAGGAACTTTACTCAAAGGCCAGGACTCTGAGTCTATTAGCTGAGTCACGTGATTCAGGAGTTTCATCTCATAGTCAAAATCTAGAATTCTCCAATACCCTGCCAAACAGAGCATCACAAAACATTGTTAGAAGGAAAACATTAATACCTTAATACTATTGCCATAAAGATACATTACTGGAGTCTGGACATTCAGGTCACACCTTTAACAAAATGCAGCAGCATTGTGTCTTTTTCAGGATTAAAAGCTGAGAAAAGGAACTAAATAATAAGGGCAAATGTAAAGGAGAATGAAACTGAATTATCTCAATTGTTCGTAATTGTTTAACTGACACAGATAGAAAGACACTACAAATATTTCAAGATGAATCACACATGAAAAACTAATAATTAGCTCAGGCACAGAACTGCATGAACAGAACTGGATGCATTGGCCTTACAAAGCAACACGTCGGGTCCAGAGAAGTTCACAAAAATCCAGAAATCCAGATGACTCTAGGACTGCCATCACCTTGTGTGCCAGTGGGGTTTGGGCACGGCCAAGTAAAGGAGGAGTAGGACCTGTCCCAAGGCGAGGCACTTGCTCAAGCCTTGCCTCACATGGTAGGAAGACACTGAGATAAACCCAGTCCGGGAGGAAGAAAGGACTGTGAAAAGGCTGGGGTTACCTAAGAATTAGCTGGTTTTGTCTCTAGGACTACAGAAAGCAGTACCCACTCATTCATGAAGAGGGTGACCAGCTGAAAAATATTCATGCTGTGGGTGGGACACTCTGATGCCAGGGTTTGTAGCAGCAAAGAAGGAATCATCCTGGAAAGAGAGAGACTGGCAGTGCCTGCTCAGCTTTATCCTTCTGATCAGATGCACAGCAGCAGAGGACATAGATCTATGGAAATAAACCTTACAACTTTGAAATAACTTGCACCTTGAAAGATGAGGATGTTGAATGGGCCTTAGAAAAAGGAGACATATATTTTGGGGAAAATAGCAGGGTTACTTCCTCATAGGTAATAATAAGCTTCAGATACAAATACCTTCAATTTTGCAGGCATCTAGAACCTGCAACTGGTGGAGTATTTCTTCTTCGCTTGCTTGAATCAGACTTAATAAATCTTCTGTTGTATACTGCAACAAGGAAAAAGAAGAAGAAAATAAAACAGGTTATTCTTACTCCTTATTTGCTTCAGTGACCATGCTAAATGCATTATAAGCTATAATGAAGGAAAGACTTAAGACAGACGTTTTTTCCCCCCAGACTCTGAATTTTCTACGGTTTACCACACTCTCTGAAACTTCTCCAGTAACTTAAAACATTTTCTCAAAGGGTTATTCAATATAAAACCCAGTCTAACTACAGGAAAGTCTTTGTAACAGGCGTAAGTAACATACTTGTATTCCCAGAATGTCAAACTAGCATAAGCAGACATTCTAAGTAAAGCGAGAATGAAAAGTGAATGTGTTCTGGCTTTCCTGAAATCACGTATTTTAATCTGTGAGATTCAAAGAAAAGGCAAAGCAAAAATCACTTATCACATCTAGATAGAAATCAGACCCTGAACTTAGCACCTCCACTGAGGGAAAGCCTCCTCCACCATGACCTCAACAAGGACATGTTGTGTTTTGGTGTCTGCCTAATCCATTGGCACACAGGTAGCACAGAGCCAGCCATAACACAAACACCTCCTTGCAGAACAGTTACTTGGTGAGATGGGAAGGTGCTGTGGGATACTGTGGTAAAGACATGGGTGGAACAGAAGGTATCATGAGGAGTGAAGTAAATGGTAGAAATACCAGACTTCAATCCACAGGAAATAGGGCATCAATTCCTTTATTCACATTACAGCCTATTTAATCAACTCTAGTATTAAAGTTCTGTTGATTATAGCTTAAGAGTATTTCCTATCAGAAAGAAAAACACTGGATTAAGTATTGGATTGAGATCCCCAGACTATGGGAAAACAAATGGAACAAACCAACACTAAGTTTGGAACATCCACATGTTAAAAAACCATTTAATAAATATGGAAAGGTCTCTACTTCCTGCTATGCTATTCCTATCAAAGTATGTTGAAATACCATCAGGCCAAGCTCCCATCAGTACATCAATGAGGGATGACCATATTATACAGTATTTAAAAAAAAACACTGCTAGCAACTGAGAGCAAAAATATCCCCAAATCAATAGGTGTGTTTGAAAGTTTAATGCTGCCATTCAGATGCCTTGCACAGAAGTCCTTGGCATATGTTCCCGCTTTGAGGCCAGCCTAGCAATCCCAACAACTTTTTTGAAGACATCGCTGCTCTCAGCTCTGATGCTTTTATCAGCTGCACTGCTCTTGCAAACATAAAATGGAATGGGTTGACCTGCACCATGTCCACACCAGCAACTTCTAGATAATATATTTAATATGTTTCTTATCCTTATTCACAGATCTCAGTCTGTGATCATCTGAGTATGCCCTGTCATTTCACTGTAAAATTCAGTACTAGCCTATCCATTTATAAGTTTTCCTCTAGTTTGCTAAATCACATCACTATGCAACAGGTTCCCTACAGTACCATAGATCTTTACAGCTCTTTTGCTGGGGTTCTCTGTGTATGATACAGTCCTGAAATCCATGAGAAGCTTACAGTAAACAACCAAAAGAAAGTAATTTGTTTTCAAAAAGATTACAGGTGGCCCCAGCACACAATAAATATTAAGTGTAAGCAAACAAAACAGTGGAAATCATTACTACCCATATATTGTTGGGGATTTCAGTGAGAATTAGTCCCATAGGAAAGAGCTTTCCCCTGGAGAGCTTTCAGATTCATTTTGGAGTTCCACCAGAGGCAAGGTTGAGACTTGTCTACATTTATCAAGATACATCCAGTTGTTCTTCAGTAAGCTCATAGAGGAAATACACTCTCCTTCAAAATAAATGGTGATCAATCCTCAAACTAGGCACTAATGTTTGGGAGACACTGACATCTTTTCATAATACTCAGTATTATGAATAAATATTATTTAATATAATTTTTTCCGTGTTGCTAGCCTTTGTCAATGCTTATAATTTTTAGACAATTTAAGCCCTTTAACCTTTACCATCCCTTATGTTGCTTTATGTCCTTCTATTCCTAGATCAGAGTAGGTAGGCAATTCTGGGGGCAAGATTCTGTAACTGATCAGAAATCAGTCTGTTAATCATCCAAGAAGAGAGAGGCATCATGTCTCTCCAACAGAGAAAATTAACATCTGTGTTTGCATATCCAAGCACATGCAGATAGTTTGCTGGTGTCAACTTCAATCAAGCATCAGCATAAAATACTTGGGAGCAATTAGTTTTGGTTTTAAAGTCAAAAGGAAAACCACCCAAACTAACAAAACCCCAGAATTTTTATCAGACTTTTATCTGAGATCTGCACAGTCCAGGTCTCTCCATTACTCTATAGGTCCTAAACTGAATTTCCTGGAAACATGATAGGACAGCAGGACAGGATTTGATGTGTGTTTTCCCTTCTTGTAGTGTCAGTCTTAGTCTACGCCTTATATCATCCTTGTTATTCTCTTCAACTCCCTTCTTCTCCTCGTCATCACAACTCCTGACTGGCAAGCGACTTGCACGTGGGTGTGCTCTGACCTCATACATGACAGACACAAAGAAAAAGGAAAGGCTGCACTATACCTTAGTAGTCATAGAACTGTCAAGGAATTTAGAAAAGGCTCTGAAGTTTGTATTCCAAGAAACTTCCCACAGGAAAAGGGAAATGCTCAGTCTGCTTCTGTGACTTTCATTTTCCTCTTTTAACTGATAGAAAGGTTGCTTACCTGTACCCACTGGAAGTGCTAACAACAAGAAACTTCTATTTGTTTAAAATAGAAGGGTTAAAAATTAAGTCAAAGAAGGACTGTGAATCATGTGAGGAAGGGATTTTTCTACTTAAGAATGTATCTTCACTTTAATTTGCTCATTACCAATTACAAGAAAGCCATTTACACAGCTGATTTACCTTTGAAAATGTCAAAGTCTGATCTTTCTGACTATCAGGCCCATCATATGGGTCTTCCATTAAAAGCTTCCTCAGTTTCTTCAGTTTTGGTCGACATCTCCTTAATTCCCAGTAGTTATTGGAGAAACCAGCAATCTACAAGAAAAACCAGTGACTCTGAAAACATTTTAACATACTATCTGGATTCAAAGCTGCTTACCAAAAATTATCAGCAAGAAGTGTTAATCTAGTCACTGAAAATAATAAACTATTAATAGGGTAATTAATTTAAAGACAAAACAAGCATTGCAATGTTTTCAATTAAAAATTTACTACAGACAGTGAACAATAAAAATCCACTTTTGATTTATAACAATATGTTTGTAGTGCATAAGTCAAACTCTGCAAGCAAATGACAGGAAATCACCATGGGAGATATTTCTGCCCAGTTCCCCTCAAAATTGCTTTTTGTCTTAATAACAAATATTACTGCCATAAAAGCCCTCCTGTATTAGCCTGTGTCTATCTTCCCACTTCTCCTCAGGCTTGGGATCTACTTCATGGCCTTTTTACACCTTAATGAATCATCATGGCCCTAAGCTCAAGCCAAGCAGACATTAACAAGGACATTTGCACACAACTGACATGACACCTCTGTCCCTTGCCCTGAGTCAACACACGAATGAAGAGTGTGCAACAGGAAGCTCAGCTGTACTTGATTCAACAACACCAACTTATCAAAGCTTTACTTTCAGAGTAATCCTGAGGTGTTTCACAGGGTACAGCTTGGACTTCCTACAAGATTATTTGAAGAGGACAGACTATTGGAGGCTTTTCAGTATCGTTTCTGCTATTTACCAAACTGACAGAACTGGGAACAGAATGGGGGAGGCAAAACAGGCTCCAGCTTAGTGACTTCTGACCCAATCACTAGTCCCATATTAAAAAAGTTTCCATGAAAAAACCTCTAGATAATACTTTAAAATACCCTAAGTGCTTTACCAGAGTACTTGGGGTATTTTAGAAGTTCTCCATTAAAAAAAAAAGCGCCAAAACTTTAAAATAATGTTCAATTTAAATCAAGTATAAGAAAAACCACCTATATATATAAGAAATCCTATACAAATTCTAATACAGAGCAATCTCTCAATTTAATCTAACTATTCCATAGCTGGCTTGGCAAAAAAATCAGGTAAACACCAATTTCCTGATAAACTTCCAAGCTCCATGTCAAATAGCACTTACTTAAGTGCTAGGCTTTTTTCCTGCCAAGTTGTTTTCTGATCAATTTGGTAATAAGAAAATACTCTGCATAGAAAAGAAAATAACTAATTCTAATTTATATTCCGAAGCTCATAAACTGATCTGGGCTCTGTGAGGTAAATAAAATGGCAGATGCTTTGGCTGTGAGTATCAGCTGTGCAAGCGATACCAAGATCAGCACTGAGACTGCAAGTGCAGGGCAGTGAAGCCCCAAAGTACTGAGTACACATAGTATCTTTTGCTATGTTTCACAATTTGCAGGGTCAATGAACCATCTAACATTTCTGAAATCATTTTGAGAGCTCTTAGAAATAAAAATTTTTAAATAGTTCCTAAACTCACATGTCTATGATGTGTAACTTCCCAGGAATAATGAAATTATTAAATGTAGCAGCAAAAAAAAAAAAAAAAAAAAANAAAAAAAAAAAAAAAGTATATGGGAGAATATTACTTTCTCATTAATCTACTTCAGCTTGAATTAACTTTTTACATTAGCTCATTGGACCTCATGGAGGAACTGAGGTTGAAGCACGATTATTCCTCAATGACGCTGTTATGTCCATTACAGCAACTAAGATTTGCCTAACTACTTTTAATAGAATTTTATTAACTATGCTTCAGAAGGGCAGAGAACAATTTTTTAAACTGAGAATTCTGAAATCATTCACTCCAACAAACGTTTTGATACGCTAATTGAAAGAGCCACCTTTGATTATATTTCTATATTTAAAAAATAGTATTCAGGCATGACACGGTAAAATCTACCTTCTGGGGAATGCACTCCTAAAAATCAACCTGTAAATAGCTTATTTTAAAAATAGTTGCTAACACTGAGAAATTTTATTTTCTTTGAAAGCTTTTAATATCTACCACAAGTAATTACTATGCACTGAAAATAAAACAAAGTTTTAATTTCTTGGAAAGAGTAATAATCATACATCACAGAAAAAGTTCAACTCAAAAGAAGGGCCCTAAAGCCACGATGGACACCCTAAGGCATAGCATGGGCCTGTGTAAAAAGCACATTTATCCTCCTGGAGCTGGTCAATATACAAAGAAGCTACAGGAGACTCGTCCTTTCTTCCAGCAGCAGCCTGCAATAGCAGCTAAGCAATACCACAGGGCATCCAAAATGGCACTAGAAGCCTATGTTTAGGCAACTGAATCCCAGCTGAGTTTCATATATGCATCTTGGACAAAATACAAGAAATTACAGAGAATAAGAAAGCAGAGAAATAAAGCGAACAAACAAAATCCCTGAAAAACATACCTGTGAATGAATAATATTGCAAGATGCCAGATCTGCGTTCAGCTGCTCTGGAGTTTTGCAGCCAGGAACAAACAGCAGCATATTTGAGGTATCTGCTATTTTCATGTCATAAGTTTTATCTTTGCTGCACAACACTGCATGTTCATCCTTTTCGCCACGGATTACTAGGCTGGAAAAAGAAAAACAGCACAGATACAAAAGTGTATTTTACCTCTATTTCAGGATGAACACTTGTTAAACTTGTCTGATATTTTTTCACATTTATACATTTGTAAAGAAGTTATAAACTGCAGTTCTGTTTCGGAGCAGCAGTCACAGTTCACCAAAATATAAAGATGCAAATGTCAATTAATCTAATTGACTATGTTTTTCCCTCTCATTTTAATGTGGGAAAATTCAAGAGACAAGCATTTGAAGTTTTCATGCAGAACACAGCTTAACACCAATAATCATACACTGATTCACACGACGCCCCTGAAACACTGATTAAGTGATGCTTAATGCCTGAACTAGTTCACTAATCTCAGAAATCAGATTACAAATAGAGTTGTTCTTTAATGAGGACTGAAACAAGAAAGCAACCAGAAATTGTGTCTATTGTGCAGAGCCTTTCAGATAATTAATATCTATTTTCTTGCAGGTAATTCCAAGCAGGAAAGATCATCTTCTAGAACAATTCTGGACAAAGAGACAATGTAAACTACCCTCTTCAGCTCACATACTTAGATTAAGAAAAGATTCTGCATGAGAACACGATAAATCCAAAGCAGGAGCACAACAGGGGAACATTCAGTTTCCTCCCAGGCTACACTAACTTAAGTGCTCAGATTCGATTTAATTAAACTGCTCCTCTTGAGTCCCAAAGGCTGCATGCATGAACAAAGCTCAGCCGTGCCCCGAGGGGTCCTCAACATGATTCAGGCCTCTAACAGATGAGACCTTATCAGTATTGCACTAAATAGAAGTGGGCTTACTAACATACATCTCAGAGAACTACCTTCTTTAGAGAGAGTTCTCATATTGTATTATTTAAAAGATTTTCCTTATGTCACTGGCATTGCTGTAAAGGAAGAAATTTAAAACAGTGTCAAAACCTTATCTAGAATCTGCTCTTGGTCCAGAGTTTGGTGTCACGTAACCATCCTACCCTACGCCCATGCTAATACTGCACATCCTTCCCTGCCAATTTGTCTATCTTGTAGGCACCCTGCCATCCATGAGACCTCGAGAATTCTAAGAGGAATATCTAAAAGTCAGGAGGATTCTTTTAGAGACATAATCTCTTTTCTAAACCTATATTCATATGTCTGATCATAGAATATCCCGAGTTGGATGGGACCCACAAGGCTCATTGAGTCCAACTCCTGGCCCCGCTCAGGATTGCCCAAAGAATCACACCGTGTGCCCGAGAGCACTGTCCGATTGCTTCTTGAACTGCGGTAGGCTTGGTGCTGTGACCACTTCCTGAGGAGCCTATGCCAGCACCTTCTGAGTTTTGCTTAGAAGCCTCCACAGCAGGAAGTTGTCCATATAAAAAGCCCCAAACAAACTCAACACGCTTCTTATAGGTGTAAATAGCTTTTAGTTTCCAATGTAACTGAGACAGGTTTAAGGGATTTAAGGAGCAGTTATGTAAACCGCATCAGAAGAACACAAGCGTGGACAAAACCCCGTTCACGGGATGTCCCCGCGGCGCGAACCGCGGCGGCCCCGCCCCCCCGCACCCGCCGTACCTG
>VYXC01007077.1:766634-1026850 GCA_013397175.1 Platysteira castanea | reverse complement strand
CCGCTGGCTTGCGGGCCGAAGCTGAGGCAGTGCACGGCCGGCAGCAGCTCCGCCGGGTTCAGCTTGGCCGTCTGCAGCGTGGCGTCCACCTCGGCGCGGCTCCGCATGGCGGCCCCCGCCCGCTCCGAACTCCGCGCCACGGCCTCCATCCCCCGCTCCGCCCCGCTCAGGCGGGACCCGGCCGCCGGGGAGGCGGGCGCCCGCGGCGCGCGCAGGCTGGGTTGATTCGGCGGTTGACGGCCGCGCGCCGAGCGGCTGCCGGCGGGGCGGGCGGGAACGGCTCAGGCTTACGCCGAGGGGGCTCGCTCCTCTCCGATTGTCCGCCAAGTCTAATCTGGGACAAGCCTCCCAACTTCTGTGCAGCTGCACAGGAGCCGGGCTGTGCTGCAGTAAGATCTCTCGTTTTGCCAAAAATGCAGTAAAAATTTACAAAATGCGCAAAACTGAATATAAAGACAAAACTACAAAGACAGGCCCAATATGGAAGTCACTGCCCAGCTCTGAGGCAACATAGAATCATAGACCTGTTTAGGTTGGAAAAGGCCTCCAAGATCATCAAGTCCAACCCCTTATCTGGTGCTGGCAAACCCAGCACTAAACCATGTCCCTAAGTGCCACATCTACGTGTCTTTTTAACACCTCCAGGGATGGTGACTCCACCGCTTCCCTGTGCAACCTGTTGCAGTGCCTGACCACCTTTTCTGTGAAGACATTTTTCTCAAGATCCAATCTAAACCTCTGCTGGTGCAACCTGAGCCATTTCCTCTCATCCTGTTAACTTCTTATCTGGGAGAATCCCTGCCTGGCTACAGCCTCCTTTCAGAGGGTGGTGGAGAGCATTAAGGTCTACTCTGAACCTCAATATTTTCAGGCTAAACACCCCCAGATCCCTCAGCTGCTTCTCATCAGACTTGTGCTCCAGACAGACCCTTCACCAGCTCTGTTGCCCTTCTCTGGACACACTCCAGCACCTCAGTGTCTTCCTTGCAGTGAGGGGCCCAGAACTGGACACAGGATTTAAGGTGTGGCTTCATCACTGCCAAGTACAGTCACCGTCCTGGTCCTGCTGGCCACACTGTTTCTGATCCAGGCCAGGATGCCACTGGCTGCCTTGGCCACCTAGGGACACGCTGGCTCATGTTCAGTCACTGTTGACCAGCACCCCTTTTCCACCTGACAGCTTTCCAGCCATTGTTCCCAAGCCTGGAGCATTGCTGTGCCACTCTCTAAGTTCTTCCTTGACACCAGAGCATGACTGCGACTGTGGAGAGAGGAAGATTGAGTGTCCAAGCCACTGCAATGGGGCCTGACTGTGGGTGGGAAAGCACTGCTGAGGCAGCTGCCACCCACTGGCGTCACTCACCCCAGGGTCCTTCTGTCCCTCTAGGGACAGTCTGACTGAGGGCAGGTTCTCATCCCTGCATGATTCCTTAAGAAAGGGCTTGCACAGCCTGTACACAGAGGTTTGTCTCCCTGTGACTCACGGCTCAGCTCAGGTTCTTGCAGTGGCCTGACAGGGCTCCCTCTGCCAGAGGAAGCTGTGAGGAAGTGCTTGAGCTAAAGTCATGACAGAAATGAGTGGAAACCACAGGCATGCGCAATTATTGCAATGGAAATAGTCTGCAGCTCAGAGATTCAAGGGGAAGTCTATTGACATCCTGAAACCATAAAGAGAAAACAAAAGCAGAGGCTCAGGACACAGCAGCTCAGCAGCAGTGGGAGTCAGACTTCTGCAAGGACCAGCACAGGATGCCTCTTCCCTGCCTTGTCCAGGACAACTGGCTCCTCAGACACTTACTGATTTTTGCTGCAGGACATGTTAACACTCAGCCTGGTAGTGTGTTAGCCCTAGCTGCCTGCTGTGTGCATCAGGTAACAAATAGTTACTCAGTGCTGCTAAGCTGTCTATCCACTTGCAGAGTACCTCTGTGCTTGGTAAAAGTCTGTAGCAAATGACCCAGATGAGGAGGTCGTAACCCCTTTTAGGTGGGAACCAGAAGCAGGAGCTGATGGGATAGAGCTGGCTCGGTCCAGTCCCAGCCTGGCAGAGACCAACTGTTGTTGTATGTGACTGAATCAGACATCATCTGCCTTCAGAAGTGTTCACTGGTGCCTGAGTGTTGCCAGTCAGGCAATTTGCCTCAGAGAAAACTTTGACTGAAGTTATTAGGCAGTTTTAGGCAGTTACCTCTGTTACAACACATGTGCAGTGGCTCGCTCAAAGATTCAGACATCTATCATGTTTTCATGTTTTATTTCAGCTATTGGGAGGTGGAAATACCATCATTGTGCACACAGGAAACCAGAGGCACTCCAGCTTTGGCTAGTTTCTACTAATGTATAGGTGCAAACTGGTATGTGTACAGCCTTATTTGAGACTTACATTTTGCTTTAATGTGAATCTCTTCCTGCACACCTCTCAGGTAAACCAGAAAATCACTTTACTGAGTAAATGCTCACATAGTTACTAACTGTTTAAATAGCAGCTTAATTGTGCTGGCTTTAATTTATACCTTAATTCGTGCAATTTTCCAATGACCTTGTGCTTCTTCTTCCTTCTACTTTTCATTCTGTGAAATAAAAAAAAGTTCTGGTATAGCCAAGAGACTGAATCCAAGGCATGAGTTCATGGAGTTTGTATCTTAAGAGTTCTGCTATGTAACAGAAACCCAATAGGAATTAAATCACTGGATGTTATTCAGGAGTTGGAATTGATCTGTGGTCAGCAACATTTGTAGTAGTTACTAATTTTTCTAATCAGTTTTGTTTATCCTGGTAGTTCTGCTTGAAGATGCTTTTTACATATTTTTGCTTAGGAACTAAATGTATATGCTTGTGCTGCCTGCCATCTTTCTCTGCCTGTCCCTCGCTTACGGCTCTGGAAGTTGCTCTTCAAGGTCAAGCAAACTCTGCAGGTAAATTTCCTGGAAGTTTGGTAGAAGTCAGTGGCTGGATGGTATATTGAAGTCCCTGCTTAGGGGAATGCTGCTCTGATGCATTCTAAGATGACAGAAGCCAACTGGCCTATCAGCAAACACATGGACACCAATCTATAGATATGTCTCATTTCTCAGGAAACAACTGGTATTACGCATCTGTTTTCACTGAGAATGCTTTAGAGCAGTGACCCGACTGACAAAAATGGGTTTGTCTAGGAACTCGAGAAGTTGGTTTCTTGAAACATGGATGAATCATTTAATGAATTTAAATTGCAGAGAAAATGAGATGATGAACTATGAATGTTGCTGTCAATTTATAAGGAAATGCATGCTATGGCAAGGGAGCTTGGTAGGATCCTGAAATTATTTTATATTGATGTTGTGGGGTTACTTATTTGCTTTGGAATTGCTATAGCATAAATGAGTTGTGTTTTCAGTTTGAGCTGGTCTGGTGGGCTGAAAGTGCCGGGGTTCAGGAGCATGTAACATCATGGTACAAGCAGGGGTGAAACTCACCTGTAGGAGAATGGAAGCAAGAGTTGACTGTGTTGGTTTAACACAGCCTGCTTTTTGGTGGGGGCAGGAGAAAAACTGCTTGAAACTTCTATGCCTGGCACAGAGCCAGTTCCTGAAGGCTCTGACAATGGGCAGGTTACTAGCCCAATTTGACAAGTTGGTAACGCCTCTGTGACAATATATTTAAGAAAGGAAAAGTGCAGGAATGTTTTTTTTCTTCTCCGGAGAGGTGGTGAGGCGGCCACCGGGGCCCAACCCAGCGGGATGGCCAGGGGCCACATGGCCGGGGCCATCCGTGTGGTGCTGGCAGAGACCACGTAGCCAGCGACGAAAACACGGCGAACAATTGCCCAATATGGAGTCCAGATGAAATCAAACTTTTCAGCACAGCAATGCTCTATAAGAACTTTTCAGCTGATGGAACTTGAGAACAAACAAACCTAGAGACACCAGCTTTCTTCTGAGAGAAAGGAAAAGTGAGGACACTTGAGGAGAACCAACATGGTGGCATCGAGGTCAGTGAAAAGAAGGAGAGGAAAAAAGTGCTCCAAGCACCGGAGCTGAGATTCTTCTTCAAGCCATGGTGAGGACTGTAATACAACAAACTGTTTCCCTATAATTCATGAGGTGCATGGGGGGGTGCAGATATCCACACGCAGCCTGTGAGGAAGAGTACTCATGCTGGAGTGCGTGGATACTGAGAAGCTGTAATCTAGTGAGGAACTCGGGACCCTTGCTTCCAGAGATAAAGAGAGAGAACCCTTGCTTCCAAACTAGAACAGCTCATCCTTAAAAGACTAAACCCTATGAACTAAAATGACCCGCGCTGGGCAGTTGTGGGAAAACTGCTTGGCCCATAGGAGGGACTCGCGATACAGCAGGTTGGGCAGACTGCTGTTTGTCAAAGTTAAAACTACACTGGAAAAGTTCGCAGAGAACTATCTCCCGTGGGAAGGATCTCATGGCACACCAGAAGAAAGAAACTTTTTTCCTTAAGTGTACTGAAAAAAGATTTTTAAGAAGTGAAAGACTGACCAAAACCCCGTGTTTTGTCTCCTTGCATGGTTGGTGGGAAAGAGGTAAGGACTGGGAAGGAAAGGTGTTCTAAAGGTTTATTTTAGTTCTCATTACCCTTTTTACTTTCAATTCTTTTAATAATAAATTTTCTTTATACTGTTTAAGTTTTAAATCTGTTTTGCCTTAAGGTGTTTTTCCCCTAATCCTTATCTCAACTCATGAAGTTTTCAATTCCCCCTCCTCTGCAAGAAAATAAGTTGACAGTTTTTCGTGGATGCCTGGCACTTAGCCAGCTTCAAACTGTGACATTGAGGAAGCACTCAGTTCAGCCATCCCAATTTAACTAATCACTGACTGCAATCAGCCCACCCAGGTGCCAGTTGGAGGCTTTAAGTGGCTGCTGTGAGTGTACAGCTGTGAGGTTTAAGGTGTACACCTGTCAGCATAAGGAAGAAGTAGACTGAACTGCTAAATAGCCTCTGCATCCTCAGCTGGGCTGGGGACAGGGCAGGAGTGAAGTCAAGCCTCAAGCAAGATAAGCTTTGGCATAGTTTTTCAACTGACAAATGTTAATGAAAATTAGTGTTAGCGGAATGTGGTTGATGATTGTTGAGTGAAGTTAGCAAACAAAAAAGAGATTGTTGAAGATTGTTATAGTCTTGCCTTTGAAGTTCTTGGCCCTGTATAATCTTTTCCAGGACTCAAACATCAGGGATGTGAACTGTTAAATAAATGAAGGACAACCATTAAATCTGAAGGGCATTTGACAAATCAAATAAAAGAAATAACTCCAAAGTTCCACAACTGAAACATAGAGCAATGGAGCAGGAGATAACATAACAGTGCGTGTTACCACTGTCAGGCTCTAGTTTTTAGGTAGTGTGTTAGGCAGATAACTTTCCACGTGTGTTTGCAATTCAAGTGCTCGGGAGCTCTACAGTAAAATATAGCGAGAAAACTGGGCTACATGAAATGGGGTGTTCAAATGACAAAGATATACACACTAGAAACTTACAGGTGTCCTTCAAAGCACAACAGAGGTAACTGAGAAAATAATAAAAAAAAAAAGATAAAGCCAGCACTGGAAAAACTGGCACAGTGCCAAAGTTGAATACAGCAACACATTATCAGCTCAGTGATAATTACACAATTCACAGTTATAGTTCTTGGAAATTATTCCACAAGAGAGGGTCATTTTGATTAAAGCCTCATAAACCCTAGTTCAAGGATTTCTTTTTTCAGCTGGAATGCCATCTGCAATATTTAAAATTAGCATATGTGTTACATTTTCACTCATTAAATGACAGTTTCTCATTGTCTAGAAATACCTTGGATGTGCTCACTGTGTTTCAGTACAGAAGGTGACCACCGAAGCTGTAGGTGTGACTGGGGTTAGATCTTTGAATGCTGTCTCAGCCCATCGCAGACTCCCATGAGACACTGGGAGAATGACTGTCTAGAATGAGTGTGTTACATTTCGTTCCTAGGAAAACAAGAAAGAGAAGAGAAAGACCTAACAGAAAATATCATTATGCCATTGTATAAGTCCATGGTGCACACCTGTCCTGAATAACAATTGTCTAGTCTGTCTTAAATGTAAGAACTGGGCATTACTGATGAACAGAAAGTAATGGGTAACAGGAGAGAATAAATTTCTATGCAACACAGAGGAACTTGGGAGATGTGATGAAAGTCAAAATGACTGTGATCCACAAAAGAGTTCAACAGGTTCATGAAGGCTGGATGTGCTTCTCTCTGTTAATCACAATATCCAGGTTTTAGTCATAACTCAGGCTCCTAAATAAATTCAGATCCCCTAAATCACCAGAGCACACACTCTTCTGCTCTCCACTGGCATTGGTTATTGAGACATACTTTAATTTTTTTAACTTTTTTTTTTTAAATGAAAGGTAAAATAGCAAAACAGTGGCTTGCATATTCTATGTTGCAGACCTTGATTCATTTGTATTAGTGTACCCCAGTAAAACCATCATACCTGGTGATGTCAGCCAGAAAAGCACCACAAAGCAGGAGCTAACAAGTCCAAGACTCAAACAGGGAAAATTTCAGCCAATTAGTAGAATAACCAGACAACTCATTGCTACCTCAGACAAGGCTGTCTTGTCAGTCTTAACAGGCCACCAAGGATATGCAAAACACTTATATTCCAATTAGGAGAAAAAGAACAGCTGTAACCAAACCTAAATATTTGTGTAAACCACACAATAGCTTGGAGTATCTCAGTGACAAAAAAATTGGTTCTGGCCTGGAAAGACTGGAGAAGAAACACTCAACCACAAAGCTGGAAAGCATACGCCAAAATAGCCGGAGCACAAACAGTTTGTAAATGACTTTAAGAATTTCACTGTATGCAGTTGTGACAAGCAAGAACCCAGATGCCCAATGCTTATTAGACAATTAGCAATTAGAGACCTGTTCCTTTGCTATGTTATTTTTTTTCACAGACTGCATGTGTAATTGCAAACAAAGGCAGGCAACTAGTCATGCCACAGTGATTTCATGATAAGGTGGGGTAAACCTGAACAAGCTGGTATCCAGCCTATGTTCAGAGTTTCTCCAGTCTCAGCCAGTCAGCCAGGAGATTCATTGCTGCACAGCGTGTCCTCACAGTGTAAACACTGGTGCAATGGGTGGGAAGGTGCTGTGATGTCTGTTCACGTTAGCATGAATGACCAAGCTATTTTTTTCAAGAATGTAATAACTACAGGGACCCTTTTAAATTTAGAGTGTATATCAGGCAGCCACATTAGTTCATGCATGAGGACATCATTAAAATCTTTTGCTCCCTGTACATCATTTTCTGGGTAGATCTCCAGAGTGCTTCTACCACAGCAAAGCCTGTAATTCAGACCCAGATGATTTTGCTAGTTGGGAAAATTAACAGCAATACTTTACTCCAGGCCCTAAAATTTAATCACATAAAACACCTGCTGCTAGAAATATTTGAAACGCTGTTATCATTAATATCTAGGAGTACATGAGATAAATGCAAACAAGTGTAGTTTTTTTAACTACTTTTTTTTAAATTCTCTACTAGTTTTTTTAATTCCCTACTATGTGTAGAGAATTTTGTGGTTAATTTCAAGGCTCAGTCTGGAGACCTTATTAATAGTGACAACCTAAGTATCAGTATGTGTCATCTAGCAAGTTATCCCATCATCTCACTTCTTGACTAGCTACTATAAGCATAGTAGTAACCTCAGAAAGTGAGTGGTTTTTAGTTAATCTATTATTAATTTTTAAGGCATTGCTAGGAATATGTGTTACAAATATATCCCAGCAAACTACATACTTATACTTTCTGTATGAATCTAAAATAAATAAATAGATTAATCAAATTCATGGGAAAACCATAGCCATTTTATGCAAAATATTTTTAAAAACCCAAAGAGGAAAATGCATCAAGTATTCTATTTGTAAGGAGAATACAATGGAGGAGTAGAATGGCACAGAAAAATGACAGTGAAGAATAGCAGGATGGAAACTTAAATGAGAAGAAGCCAATATAGGAAAAGCTCATGTAACAAAAGGAACAGAAGCCTTACATGGGAAAGAATGAAATGCAATACAAATGAAAACATCATAAAAATTCTGTCCAACAAACCTAATGCTGGAATAAGCTACAGAACAAATATCTGATTCTCTTACATTCTAGGTGTTGCTGATGTTTCTGCTTGTAGGGCTTTCTAGTTTCACTCTCAGTCATGATGAATAATGAGATCTCAGGCTGTAACCATCCGAGAATTACCAGTTCACTCAATTTTGCCATTCTCAACTTTCTTCCCGATGCTCAAATGTTAGATGAGCAGGCTATACCCTTCCCATCCTGCTCTCCAATATACCTAGAAGCCCTTCTAGTCCCATGCCCTTTTTAGCCCCAAACCATCAATCTGACATGAAAGTGGAAAAACTCTGCAGACATCTCTGCAGGAAACATTTTGTTCTAAAGATTTCCATCTACCCCCCTCATCAGGTACTAGGGCTATGCCTAAAGCATTATATTTCTGACATTTTTCTGCAAAGATGCTAACCATCTGTATTTTTTTCTTCTGCTGCTGCTGAATACTGGAGTTTGTCATGAGGATAAACATTTTTCCATTGTAATCACTGTGTCAATGAGTAGCTGGATTTTTTTTCCTACAACTCAGTGAGTAATGGATAGTAGTGAGTATATCACAAGGGCTATCAATGTCTTGAGATGCTGAACAATTTGACATCATGAAGTAGGCTATAACCAGGACAACACGAGTAACTTTCCATTCTCAGATCCCCAATCACTGTTTACTCAGAAAAGTAAGTTCACTGCCTGTACACTTAGGAGAGATCCTTGTCCTCTCACCTTCTCCTGTCTAAGTGTTGGAGACTGGGTCATCAGTTTTGACACGGACCTTACCTAACAGAATTGCCTCTCCTTGGGAAATTGTTCAGTAAGTGGATGATGAGGCTGCTCTCATCATGAACTGCTTCAGAAGAGATCCTGTGTGAGGCATGAGGGGAAATACTGCCCTTTAAGGTCCTCTTCAGAGAGCTAAATGAGTTTCCTCCAAAATTTAATGATTTGAATGAGAGAAACATCAAAGGCAATTTAAAAACTTAGAAAGCTTTAATTAAGATTTCTATGCAGGTTCCATTCCTGGGGGAGTGCACACTGGGGTCTGCCAGATTGTGTTACAGAAAAAGTACAGGTTTAGATGATCCTATTCTATGGTGGGGATGTCCAGTAAGTGAGTCTTCTGAGATGCTTCCAGGTGAGTTTTCTATATTGACATCTTTTAAGTGTGACAATTTGGAGGGCTCCTCTCCAGAGAGAGAAGTCAGTGCAGATAGGGAGAAAAGATCTTGTCTCTCTGACAGTTGCTGTGAAGCCAGTGTAATACAGAGGGGGAAAGCTCTGAGGAACATCACAAAGAAAATTTATTCCTTCCATCCCCTACCTCAGCCTGGCTTTAGTGCTGCTGTTCCAGCTTCTTTCCCTCTATTTTCTCCAGCTCAAGTCCTACTTACGTTCTTAGTGGGATGCTTTTCTCACCAATCCTCTTTTCTTCTTCAGTGCTTCCTGGACCTTTATATCCTCATTTAACCTCTCTTCCCTGTGGGAATGCACCTTGGTGAAATTTTCTTCTTGGACTCAAGAACTACAGACTGATTTTTACATGCTTTTTTTTCTGATGATGTGTTGAGAGCAGAATAGTCTTCCCACTACAGTTCAGCCCTTGGCAATAGTGTTTACCAGGTTCTCTATTTCAAGAAACCTGAATTTGGTCTTATGAGAAAACCTTGATATGGTTCTGTTTCATCCCAGTTCTGTCTTCAGTGCCTCCTTCCAACAGTTTCTTTGGCATCCAGTTACCCTGATGCAGAGCTGCAGAAGAATTCCTTCTCCATAAAGAATTCTGGTTCTCAACAGCACTAAAGATACCTTCTTTTTAGTTCAATAAAGGGACTGGTCATAGCCAATCATTTTGCTGTATCTCAGCACAATGCAGATTCTGATTTATTTTAGAATCATGTTCTACTGAGTTAATCTCATTGCTTCAGCACTGTAGGATATCCAGAAGTATTTTGAGAACCCAGGAAGTCCCGGGCAAACACTCGCTTGCGAAGTGCCTTCATGGAAGAGAATATTGAATTATCCAGTGTTTTACTGACTTTAATTTTTCATTTTTACTAGATCGGGCAGTTATTTTTTGTGTTCATTGGGAAGGGAAATTAATGATGGAGTCAAATATGTTTGTGTTTTCAATTGTGTGCAAAGATTGTATTGCCTAAAGATTATTCCTTTATAAAATTAGCTTAATTTAACAGTCTTTTTCTTCTGTGGAGCATCGATTCACTACAATTTCCTAATTGGCATTTTCATACTTAAATTCTTGGAAGAGCCACAGGGTGGCAGAGCGATTAAACACTGGCAACAGTTCTTTATGTGGTCATGGGCAAGAGTGAGACACGCCAGTGTAGCTGCTGTGGTTCTTACCCCATGCAGCTGAGTGATGCCATCGGTTTGTAGCGCTGCCGATGTCCCGCAGCAGCCGTGGCACACTGTCAGTGTGCTGTGCTGCTGCCTGTGCCCCAGGCAGGTCTGTCAGCCCGAGGAGCGGCTTCGCAGGCGGGCGTTCCTCAGCCACGGGATGTCTGTGTGCCCCACAGCCTCACCTAATGAAGGACAGGGTGGGATGTGGTGAAGGACGGAGACAATGCTGAAGCCTCATCAGTCTGTGAGGAGGACTGTGGTTCTGTGCCTCATAGATGCAGCTGTTTGGCATCTGTCAAACTGTTTGCCTCCGCTCCTGCCACCAGAACCACACATCCTCAAGAGACATGCACACTGCATGCGTGCACCCACCATCTACCCCAAGCCCTGGCTGTGATGCTCACCCTAGGAAACAAAGAACCAGATCCCCTAAGGCAATGTGCTTCATCGTGGGCAGCATGGAAAGAGAAATAGTCAACAGAAACTTGCACTGAGAAGCAGGAATAGGTAGCAAAGGACTGGTAGGATACTAAGGTGTCTTAGACTGAATCTCAGGTGTTAGGTCTTGTCTCCCAAAGAACAAGAAAACCAACCCATGCCTGAGTGTTCAGGGCTGTTCACAACTCAGTGTCAAACTGCCAGTTCAAGCCACAGTGCTTTAAGCAAACGTTTTAAACCTTGCAACCAGACATCAGAGTGCATTGATACGGCTGCAGCTGGGGGACAGCTTAAGAAGCTGGCTTTTACCACTGAGCTAGAAGGTGTTGTCTTCACACTTGAGAGGTGGTTTAGAAAGCAGTTCCTTTTCAACTGTTAGTCACAGTTCCCAGCTGACTCACACCTCCCAGTCCCTGCATTAGGCTGGATACTACACAAGTCTAGAACTATGACTTGGACTAAACATATGATAGAGACATAACTCTAGCTGAACAAGTTCATAATTGCTGTTGATTAAAATGAAGAATGAAATAAAGAGAAAACAAACAAACAAAAAAGAACTACTAGAAATACATATTAACTTCTTCAAAGATAAACCTGAGATTTCAGACAGGTTTACAGGTGCTTTTTGACTTGTAAATATTTTTGTGATGCTCAAAATTAGAAATCATTGCAAACAAATGAATATATGAAATAAGAGAAATTAGAAAATATTCCAGGTATAATAAAGTAGGGGGACTTGGGTGGACAGAACAAACGGCAGCATGCACTGGGTAGTCCAAAATGCTGGTTTAACAGAGCATTCTGTCAACTGGAATTATTTGGGTTACTGGTCTGATGCGAATTTCTGATCTTTTACCTTATTGTAGCTGCTTGTTTCTATAAAATATTTACCTGCTCACAAGAGCAAGCACTAAAGCAGGTGCTCATCTCTTGGTCATGCCTTAGCTGTCAGTCTGCACGGGAACCTTCCTACCTCTGTCTGGCCTAGTGAGTGTTTGAATATTTAATGCAAAATGGAAAAGCTGTGTAAGGACAGACTTAGAAAACCCTTTTCAGATTGTCTCTGCATATCTCAGGATCAAAATGCCTTTTTATCTGCACTTCAGCTCACTATTGTTACAACTACCAGGTCAGTGACACATGAAATATAAGAATCTAAACAGATACGAATCTCACTCTAGTGCTGAAAAGTTAGACTAGATGAAAAAAAGTGAAAAGTTGGAAAAGGTGAAAAATTTTTTCTGTTATCTCATCATGGAGGCTTTTGCAGGAACTTGGATGCAATAATAGAAAAAGAGAAGTTTAAACCATATCCTTTTTCTTCTTCTTTTTTTTTTTTTCTGCAAACTTACTAACTTTTCCTGTCGTTTATCACAAGACTAAAATTAGCTTGGCCAGATGCATTCTCTCCTTTGAATCACATAAGCACTGATTCTTATGACCAGTTCCTAGCAGACCACTTAAATGGTTCAAACTTAGAGAAGCAGTGAATGTAATCTGTGCACTTCCATGTATGGGAAACACTGTTGTACATAGCCTGAAAAGAGGAGGGGAGATTGGACAATACCTGGTAGTTCCCATGGTTCCCCTTCCCAGGCCTCTAGTGCTAAGGAAGTCAACCAGTTGAAACACAAAGCCAAGTGAGCTCTCTTTGCAAATAAGCATGGGAATTTAGGAAAAAAACTTTCACACTAATTTTCTGACTGTTGCAAGAGCTACTTAAATAAAAGATTAACTTAAAAGCCAAAAACCATTTTGTATTTGTCTTTCTCAGCAAAGAGAGTGACCAAGTATTTTTAAATTTGATGTTTGCATAATGCTGTCTCTTATACAAAAGATTTTAGGCAGAAAACCCCCCAACCATCCAACAGCTTACCTGCTAATGCCTTTTGTTCCTGAAGTGCTTCACCATCTTTTGCATCCATGTCATTTTCCTGTTTAAAATGCTCTAGTCATCCCAGCAGGGGAAAGCCAAAGAACTTTATATGGGACTCAAAAACAAAGCTATAGAAGAAATGAGAAGTATAGACATGAATACTTGTAATTCTTTAATATGGATGTCTTGTGTTAAAATAAGCTTGCAGAAAATTGATTAGTGAGACTAAAGAATTAATTTATCAAATATCAGATTAACTTATTGAGTCAAAATGTAGGCCACAGATACAATGGTCTTCAAAGCAGTGAAAGCAATATTCTTATTTCATTATGTAAACATCTAGTGTTTTACCACTTGAGCATTTGCTAAATGAGATAAGAAAGTTTATACAACTTACTAACATGTTTTCTAAACCCAGTACTCTAATACAATGTGCCTATTCATGCATGAGGTTCCACAGAGTGTTGTGACCTTGGCAGTTCAAGTGTGCAGCCTTATACCTACTCCATGCCAGAGAGCCTCTAGTGTCATCAAAAGTCACTGAAAGACACTTGAGCTTCCCCTCACACCTGTGATACCAATCCTCCAGCAGACCTATGCAGCTTTTGTTACTCTCTTGATGTTGTAGAGGATGAATTTTGAAGTGTCCCAGGGCTGTCAAGATCTTTTGGCTGAGGAATGCCTTACTGTTGGCTAGCTACCTTCATCTCACTTAACTTCAGCCATTCTAAGGTAAAACTCATGTATTCATATCTAAAATAGGCACTGACTTCTAAAATTGATCCTATAGCTGAAAAAAGAAATCAATCTACTTCCTGGAGGTTATCTCAGAGGGATGCATCTCTCTCTTGCTGTCAGGATTTCAGACTGCACATGCTGTCCTACCTCTTAGAGGAGCATCTTAGTCTTCATGACCAGTCTCCCTTGGGAGGAAGGGTCAACACAGCCTAATTTTTTGCTAGACCTTATGTTCTATAACAGTCTGTAGATTAAAAGCAAGTTGCAAACTTGCAATCAGGTTATTTTGTGTAGCTTTTCACTGGCTCTTGGCTGAAACATGACCCTTCAAGGTTATGTCAATTAATCTTTTTGGGTGACAGCAGGCTTGGAGTGACTGATAGCCAATTCCCTCCTCTCAGGATAACTGTAAGAAATTTCAGTGTGAACACATGGAACAAATTACAAATGGGATATCAGTGTGCAAAGACCAACGCGAAATTCTTTAATCATTAAATAATTCTAGTACAGGAATTTGCACTGGCCTGCATTTTGCAAGTTGCAAAGCTGTCCAAGGAAAAATATGGATTTCAGGCTGCAGTTCCACAACCACCCTGTCACTATACCTTGTCACTGCATAAAGACAGCTGCTTCTCCCTCTTCCACCTCTTTTGTTCCTGTTTCAAGCTGCCAAGGCCCACTTTACCTTGGTGTCAGCTCTGGCACTCATTGCACCCTGCAGCCATCTGCAGAGCTCTGCTCACTAGCTCAGAAGAAAGTTCTCCACTTTCTGGTACTCTTCTGCCTGTTTAGTGAATTGAATTGCAACAAGCAGAAGTCCTAAAAGTGGGAAAACTAATGTAAGACACATTGCAGATTGTGCTGCCAGAGCCTGGAAGAACAGTGTATCTCCTTTTAACAGCAGTGAATGGATGAAATCAGCCAAACCCAGGTGACAGAACCAAGGAATGGTCTGCAATGTACGTTCCCTTGAAATTGTCTTTCCTTCGGTCATGTGATAAAGTGCTTGATAAAAATTACTGTGTAAATTATTTGTCCTAAAGATAAGGTCAGATGAGATGGTTGTTTCAATTCCCTTTTTGTTTCCAGCTCTGTCAATCTGTACTTTGTATGTTTGCAGTATGAGGGGAATTACAGGGTGTTTACAAGTATTCAGATTAAGTGTGTATCTTCCAAATTTACAGAAAGTAATCTCAAGCTGTAGTGTTCACAGTCCTAGGGTGTCCCTGTCTCTGGCCCAAATGAAACAAAGGCAGATTGTGCTTTTCTCCTTTTGCCATTCATAGACCTCTAGTGCTCTTTGAGACCCACAAAGGTTCATTAAACTCTACTGGATTGAACCAAAGGTCCATCTAGTCCTGTGTTCATCTCAGTGGCTATAAACAGATGCTTAGGGAGCAGCAGGGAAAGCACATATGAAATGTCACACGAGTGCTTGCCTTGTGAGACAATTATTTTTAGAACAGAGAATTTCCTGAGCTGGATGTGGCTGCTGTCTGCTTAGTAACCCTATGTAGATTTCTTTTCCAAGTATTTTTCTCCTTGGTTCCAAGTCTGTTCTTTGACATCCAGAGCCACCTTTGGTAATAAATGCCGGAAGTCTACTATGGGCCATGCAAACAATACCTTCTTCCCATCGTCTGCACTCTGGTTACTACTAGGTTCACTTGATTCCTTGTTAGTTCTTCTTGTGGTTCTATCATTTTGATTCTGAATCGATGACAGTATTGCAAACACTTTAGCAGACACAATTTCCATGCACACAGAGTATGTGCAGGCAGAAATAAAGACAATGAGTAGGCAATCAAGGTATTGCAGGTGTTTGCAAATGAAAACCATGGTGGGACCACTGCAGAAGATGCCTCCTCCTGGACTTTTTAAAAGAAAAAGCCGATTTTTTTCCCCATCAAAAATGTTGACAAACAGTGTTCATGACCTTGCAATTTATTTCCCGTTGCCAAGACAAAATGTTCCTCTGCCCTCAAGAATTCTGCATCCTCTGTCGCCTGGAGACAAAGAGTTGACGTGAGCAGGGGACCAGGGTCTGAAAATAACCCCTGGGTGGCAGATAAGCAGAACGCTGGACAGCAGGAGGGCAGTAGCAGTTTTTGAGGATGAAACCCCAGATCACCAGCTCCCTTTCTACTACCCGCCCCGCGCTGCATCTCCAAGGATCACTGCCAAGGCGCAGCCCGCACTACCTGAGCAGGCAGCAGTCGCATCTCCGTCCGCGCAGTCGGACCGGCTTCTTCCGAGCGCACGGCCCCTCAGAGCAGCCCGCCCTCCCGGCAACCCCGCGTTGAAGGGAGGACGCGGGACTTTGCACCCGCGGGAAGGCAGCCACGGGCGGGGAGCTCTGTGCTCCTCCGTGCGCGGCCGCCTCCTGCCTCCCGGGCCGGGGCTGACGGGGAGGGGAGCGGCAGCAGCCGCTTGGATCAGAGTCCCCGGCGGGGAGCCGGCCCCTTCCCGCGGGGGCAGCGCCGACCCTGCCGTGTGACAGCCGGGGGGGGCCGCTGCTGCCTCGGCTGCGGCGGCGGCGGCTGCAGCCATGTGTTTCTCCGCCTGCCAGTGACACAATAACACGGGAAGCGGCGGGAGGGATCTGAGCCTGCCGAGGGGAAAAGTGACCTGAGGCGCTCAGGTGAGCCGGAGCTGCAGGAGGTGGCTGTCGCTGCCCGCCACCTCCGCGAAGAGCTCCGCGGCCGCTGGGGCGGGGGGGAGACGCCCCGGAGCTGCCGGCAGGGGCAGCGCGGCCGGGGGGCGCCGGGTCCCCGGTCCCCCCTCACCCGGTGGTGCTGTGCCCGCAGGCCGGCGGCGATGGAGGAAGGCATGAGCAGCATGCAGCAGAAAGCGGCGGAGCTGGAGCACATGGCCGAGGTCCTGCTCACTGGCGAGCAGCTCCGGTAAGTGGTGCCTTCCTCCCGCGTTGCCGGGGACGCGTACCCGGGGTCAGCAGCATCCCTGCTGACGGCGGGAGAGGGAGGTTTAGGGGGCGGAGGGCGAGGGTCTGTCCCCGCGGACTTTCTTTGCACCAGAGCACCTGCCCTGCTTCCATCGCGGCCCCGAGCTCCGGGCCCGCTTTCAGAAGCGAGGAGGACGAGGGGGCCGCAGCGAGGCCATGGAGGTGAAGCACCGCACGGGGGGCATCTGCCGCGGGCACCTCTGCTCCCCTGCGTGGAACAGGAGGCGGCTGGAGAGAGGCTGCTGCGTCACTGAAGGCATCAAACGCTGCAGGAGAGTGGCGTCTTTAAAGATTAAAAACCCCTAAGAAACCGTAAGCGGTAAAGTGTCTCAGTACCCCACGGAGAGCCGAGGCGAGCGCAGGGTAGCGCTCCCGCACAGCCCGGCCGGCACCGGCAGCGGCGCCGGGCACTGACCCCGCAGAGCTGCGCCTCACTCCAAGGGATTGTTTTTATTTTGCATCAGCTGGTCCCAGCAGATGGAAGGGGATCCCTACTGTCAGTGCCAACAGCAATTAACAGTGCTGTGTGATTGGAGTTGTGAGCAGCACAGGAGCCTTGAACAAAAATGCCTGACTCAGTTAATTTTTAATTTCTGTGATGAATGCTGGCTATGTGTGCCAGCTGTACCTATACAGTACAGAGGAGAAAAAGTAATTTTCCTAATTTCAGTTTGGTGATGGACCATCTTGTGATTCAGGAAGAAAAATCCCATTATAATGTGTTATATAATTAACTAGAAGGAGATGGTAAAAATATTTTCACAGTAGTTTTTTGCTTGAATTTTTTTAAACTTTTCGCTCAGATGACAGATAAACACTGCAAAGTGATAGAAATGTTCTCTGCTTTGGGAGATGCCACCATTGCTGCTAGTACAGACACTGTTACTGTTTGTATCCACGAAGTAAGGAGAAGTGTCACTTTGAGATGCGCACCAGTGATACTCCTGTTTGGCAAGTAAGTCTTATTTTGGTGATCTGGCTCCAGTACACACCAGTGCCTGCTCCAAGCTTTGAGATTCTGCTTCAAAGTAGCCTGAAGTGAAACTTAAGGTGACAGAGTGCACTGGCACAGGTCCTGCATAGTGGATTTGGTGCAGTTGTTCATCCAAATTCCAGAAAAGAATCCTGCTGTTCTTAATTTATGTTACCAGAATTTGAAGATTTAAGGCTAATACAAAAAAAGGATCACATTAATCTTTCTGTATACCTCACAGTTAAATGTAAAAGCAAAAGCTTTGCAGTCTTTCCCTAAGGAGAAAATGAGGAAATGTTATCAAATCAGGCTCCTAGAATCAGCTCATCAGTGTTGCAATCAAGAACGATATTTGTAATTTTATATATTAAGGTATCGAAACATGTTGATCTTTTTGGGCAAGGTGACCTGCAGGTACAAACTAATTATTGGCTATCCTGTGAAGTTACCTGTGGACATTCCTTCATGAATCTATGAGAAGTGGCTTAGATTTGCTTGGACTGTGAGTTCCTGAACAAGTCAGTGTGCATAATGTCTGGCTACTGCTGAACAGGGAGATCCACTCTGCTTCTGGCCCTTTTCCTACTCCCCACTTGTGTAGTCCCATCTCCTTTTTGTTCCTGCTCATGTAACTTCTTGGACTTCTTGAAAGCAGATCCAATGTGGTGATTTGGTGAGTAGGTTAATTTTCTGATCTGCTGGCTTACAGAAGCCACAGAAGATAGGTGTTGGGAATGTGGAGCCAGGAGGAGGAAGTGGAGCTAGTGGAGAAGGCACAAAACTCCCATTTGGATAGCAGTGAGCTGTTGGGTCAGCTGGAACTGTATTGTGCACCCAAAATCTTCTGCTTCCCCCAATTTTTTCTTAACTTCATTCTGTTTTTCTGTTGGGATACTATGTGCAAAGGATTTGTATTCTTCAGTTTTCCAGGCAGTAAAAGCCACAAAATAAGTGATAGAAAACTGGCTGGCAGACAAGTTTTAGCCAACCCTGCATTCAAAGTTTCCCTTTTCCTGTCCAAGATAAGCATATAATTGTTAATGCTAAATGAAAATGTGGAGTGTTTTCAGGATCAAAGACAGGCTCTATCAGCAGCCTTTGGGGCAGGCAAACAGATGATAGAAAACCAGCACACATATGCACTCAAGGAAACATACTGTACTTTATTCTTAGTGGTGCGTACAACTGCAAGATAAGCCCGCAGTGGGAATCATTCAGCCAGACAGGTGATTATGTGTGTATTTGGGTGAAAGTGCATGCAAGATGAGCACATAACTTAGGAACAAAAGTGTAAAACGAAACTGTGAGCATGGTGTTACTTACACAAACCCAACCAAATTTAGGTATTTAAATTAAGCACTCTTGTACTAGACCAAACACCATGTGTGTCTAAACTCAAATACTTACCAGAGCTGCTTGCTTTAAATTCCTTGCAAAGTTCCTAGTGCCTGTCTCACTCTGGCCTCTTGCATTGCCTTATAGCTCACATTCCCGTGGGCTGTTGTACATCTGTCGTTCCCTGGAAGCGATCGGACACAGTGAGGGTTAAAAATTGTCTGAGCAGCACCTTGGCAAGCCTGGCTTTGCACACTGGCAGTGCCTGTGGTGGAAATGGAAGCCCTGTGCCCCCTTCCACTCCCTAGGCAAGTGCACAGTGGTTAGGGGAGGGAAAGGAGTAGGACAAAGGGTTTTTTCCTTCTCCTTGTTCCTGTCTCTCTGTTGCTTGTGATGTGTGTTTTGCCTTTGCAAGGTCGGGAGCCTCTGCCCTGATGTGTGTAATGTCATCTGGCACCCAGGAAGCTGGCTGCTGGCACAGGCTGTGATGTAAATCCCGGCCCATGGGTGGGGTGATTTATGGAAAAAGAATGAAGATCTTGAGCTATATGTTAGATAACATGGTGAATTTTTACATCCAGTAGTGTCCTTTGCCTCTATATCCAGTAGCTGTCTGAGCAAAAGCCTAACTCTTGGTTAATAGAAACATATTTTTTAAAGTGAGGACTTCCAAAGTTTGGCTCTTGGCAAGCCTTTAAATTATTAAACTGACAGCTGTGAAGGAAAGCTGAAGATTTCAGCAGTGTGATACACCAGAACAGACCCTTTGGCAGCATCTGCTGCCATGCAGGAGATTAGCAAGAGCAAGGCGAGAGCTGGAATGGGCATGATCCGGCTGTGAGCTTTGGCACTGATGGTCCTGCAGGGACAAACTGTGGAGGCTCTGGCTGCCTGACAGCTCCGACCACCCAAAATCTCAGCTTTTCCCTCTGTTCTGCTGCAGATTCACCTAAAGCTGTTCAGTGGTGAGCTCTCTCTTCTGAGGAGGTTACAACAGCACTGCCCTTAAAAGGCTCCATAAGTTACAAGTGATGGATATGGAACTGTCTTGTGAAGAAAGTGGGAGCTGTGCTTGAGATGATCACGGGGCCTTCAGATTCCTCAGGCCTGGGAGAGCCCTTTGAAGCCTCTACCCTGCTACGTCCCTGCCGACAAATCCATGCCTGCTACAGCCCTGGGGAAGTGAATGTTCCTGAGCTTCCTTGGCCTTGCTGGCAGTGCTCGAAGGAAGGTGTCACATCCTTAGTGCTTTGGATAGTCATTGTTGGAAGCTTAATAATGGCACTACAGAAGCTGATAAGAATTTTATCAGAAGCAGAGCAATTTTGAGCTCGTTTCCCACACGGTTGAAGGCAACAGGTTGTGCCCATCTCACACTGTTTGGCAGAAGGAATAAAGTATTATATCTGGGTTTGAGCACTGACAGGGATAGAGCTGATCTTGCCCTCTGGCAACCAAAAGCAGTTTCAATGGGCATGTTTTGATATAGATGCTGGCTGCCTATCTTACAGGTTTGGAGTGTCTGAAATCTCCTCGTCTGCTAATTGTTTCTTGATGCCAGATTGTCACTAAAATCTTGTATATCTCCCAAGAGTCCCTCATTTCTTGCAGAAAATGTGCCTAGTAATTCAGGAATCCTCAGGCTTCATCTGACCAAGCAGCAATATTTAAACACCTATTATTGCCACTGTATATGTGGTGCAGTTCTCTGTAGTAGGTGTAACTTAAATGACATTTAATGTCTCTGCAGACTTTTGGATCCATCTTTATCACCAGCTTTCACAAGAAGCTGCATCTTTCCATATTCACACTTCTGTTAAATAGTTGCATAAATAATTATGAGACTTCTCTAGAGGAGGCAGTGATTTTGATAGAATAGTTCTTATAATCAGCATAATTTTTCTTTCTACTTAGAGAAATATGAAGCATGTTTCTTAGAGATTTTTCTTTCTTTTGGAAGAGACGAAAGAGTCAACAGAAATTTGCCTTTTTGTCAGAGTTGGTGTATGGGTTTTGTTTTACAAAGGTAAAGGTTTTACATGGTAAACAGCTACACATTTTGAAGCTGTAAGACAAAACCAGTTTTCACTGGTCTTCCAAAGGTTTCGCTTTCAGAAGCCATATTAGAGTGCATAACTTTTAGAGTCATTAACTTGTGAAGGATGGTAGCACTTACAGGTCCATAACTTTTTTTCTTCTTCTGAGCAATAAATAGTCAACATTTTTTCATGGTGGTAGGGTTGAAAAGTTCATTGGCACTCTAAGGTGCAGAAAGCCTATGGCATGTAACAGTGACAGTTTCTAGAGCAGTGATATCAAAAGACCCTTAATGTTAATGTATTGCAATGATGCAGGATTATATAAACTGTATAGTTACAGAATTCATTAAATGCTATCACTGTTTAAAGTATGTTAAGACTCTAGTGTAAGCTTTGACTCTAGAAGGATTTGAGATATACAATTGTCTAGAGGCCACTTATTCTCAAGTCAGGTCCCGAGATGTTAAACGTGTATGCCATTTGAAGAATTGACAGAATTTGTTAAGATGAGATTTTGTAGTCTGTCTAAGACAATCAAATTTTGTACTTCCTCCTCAGGGATGATTGTTTTTATACCCCCTGCACATTTTTCTTGCAACTTCCTTAGTTCTTCACCAGTGTTCACATTTCCCTTAGCCAAGAGCTACTGATTGGGTTCAAAACTAACCCTGAAAAAAGTAGTTTTCAGTTGTCTCACTTGAGAAGACCCTTGTATGCTGACTTCTTCAGGATGGGTAGAACACAGAGATTTATATCATCAGATCTCTGTGGAACAGACTCCTCCAGAAATCTCTGTCCAAATAATTTTGCTTTCATCAATTTGTTTTCCAAAATCAAGCAAAAAATTGTCAGTTTTCTCTGTGAGGTTTCACCAGAGTGATATGCTGAAAGAAAAGATATCAAAGTGAAGGTTGGTAAAGCTGCAAAATGAAGTGCTACGAAATCAAGGTTTCCCACTAAATCTACCCTATCACAACAATTTCAATTACATATTTTTATTACTGTAAATTATTTAAATTTTTTTAGAAAGTGTTTCTCAAATTTATATGTTCATTTTTTCTGAAGTCTTTGATACTTGATGACCCTTTCATGTGTTTCAATCTTGTCCATCGATACTAATTCTAATGACAAGTCCCATCTGTGTATATATATGTATACATATATATACATGAGATTCCTGGGCCAGGAATTTCAATTTCTCATATCCTTCAGTAAAATTGGGGCTATTCAACATTTATAGTAGTGAAAATGTAAGACTTTGTTTCCTAAGTTCTTTCCTTTTAGCTATGCCTTTTAATAATTCAGTTGTTGCCATCAGCAGCTTTCCTCAAGTGCAGCTCAGAGATCAAGTAGTCAACAAACGCATGTGCAAATAGTGATCGTTCTTTCACTATGTACATAAGAAGGCAAATGTTGTATGAGTGGTTTGTGCTGTATATTTTATGTATTTCATTCCAGATGGAGTCAATCATTAACTTTTGTTTCACGTTAGCCGAGATCAGCAGGCGAGTTGATGTGTATAGCATGTGTAGTAATATTTTTTATTTATTTTATGTTAGAGGGGCTGCCTATGAAAAAGTGAAGGAAACTTGTTTCGATGTTGATGGTCATGCAGGGAGGACAGAATTGATGTGCCAAAATCAGTCTAGGTTTGCATTTACTACATGATCCCTGCTTCTGTGGGAGCACTGGCCGTAGGCTGGCACCGTGACAAAGAAGTCCTCCTATCACTTGTCATTATTATTCACTATTTGTGTAGTGATAGTGCCCAGGAATTTGAGCTATTTATCAGGTCCCAACAGGGGTAGCTGCTGTATGCTCTGAAGAAAAATAAAGCCCTTGCAACACAAATCTTGGCTGCAGTTGGTAGCAGTGTCTTGCAGCAGTGGTGGGTTCTGAATGGTGAGGGATGGTCTGTGTGAAGCCACCAAAGTGGGACTCTGTCAGCACTGAGATTTCTGGTTTGGGAGGTCAGACCCCAAGCCCAAGCGTGGCAGCCTGAAAGCACAGAGAGAAATAACTCCCAAGTGTGGAGATGCAGAGAAGCTACTGTGTGTGCCGAAATGAGTAGGGAGCTCTGGGTACCCTCTTCAGGAAAGGATCTGCTCTTTTCACCCCTCAGAGTCACATCAGTAAAGTAAGAGACCAGACTGGAGTGAGGAGAGAGGTCAGCCAGCTTTTACTTTTGGATAGGTGGACAAGGACGAGGGAGGAACCAGTGCGTCTCATTTTAATTGAGGTATTTCTTGTATCTGTAGACTCCAGTATTTTTTGAAGTGTAAAACTCACAAAATTTCAGTGCCTGCTCTATTTCAGTGATGTGGAACATAAGAAAGTGAAGGGATTTTGTCACAGCAGCAGATGTCAGCCTCTCTGCAGTCCAGCTGAGCTCCTCACACAAACTTCTTTATCCCCATCTCTAATGTCCGGGCACTGAGTACCAGCTTGGTGGTAGCTCTGGGCTTGGGGTCTGCTCTCAGAAACAGACATTCCCTTCTGAGGCTCAGGGCCCTTCTAACTTTCTTGCTACTTCTGCTTTTTATTTTCATAACCCTGGTATTGTTATTCTGTTAACTCTTTTATGTCTACCATCCTGGCAGAGCAGACTTGTGTAAGTCCCTTTGCAAACTCAAAGATACTCTTTTTCCTGTGTTCAAGGCCAGTCA
This sequence comes from Platysteira castanea, assembly GCA_013397175.1. NCBI lineage: Eukaryota > Metazoa > Chordata > Aves > Passeriformes > Platysteira > Platysteira castanea. The sequence goes on along the minus strand of VYXC01007077.1, from coordinate 1,003,356 downwards.
TCTCCTCAAAATAAACTTAAGTGGGAAGAGGTTAAACTGATGAAGAACTGGCAAAGGGGATGAAAGGCTGGGGAAGAAGCAAGAGCTAATCAGGTTTGGTTCGTGTATCTGGTCTTTGAAGAAGAACTGTGTTGAGGCTGTAATGGTTAATAAAGACAGAAAGTGTAAAGCTTGAAGTCTCAGCAGAACCACTGGCATTTGTTGAGGGAAGGATGCATTTCATGTGTGTATCATGGGTTGTTGGTTTTGTTCTTAAGCAAGATCAGGACATGTAAGTTATATATTTTAAACAATTTTAATGGATAAACCACTGCAATTAAATAGGTGTTCTTGCCTTCTGGTTCCCTCCTCTGTGCCTCCCCTCCTTTGGACTAGCTTAAGCATCTCTGGACCATCACCATATGGTGACCTGCACTGGGGAAGTGATCAGCAGAGCTTTTGGGAGGCTGGTATTTCAGTTGGGTCAGTTTTATAAACCAGTTTACCACATGACCACAAAAAGCTTTCTCTGAAGAAGTACAGGGGAGAAATGGGTGCTGGCTTCCCCCGTGTCCCTGAAACACGTACGGTTTGAGGCTGTGGTTTACTGATAGAGCAGATCTAACTGCAGGCTGCTCCTGCTCTGCTGTTATCACTTCCCTTGCACTTGACACTGGTGTTTGTCTGGGATCAGAAGTTCAGGGAACTGAAGCAGCTGAAGCCAAATAAGAAAAATTTAACTTTCTAAACGGGTTCAGCAGGAAGTCAGACGAGTGCCAACACTGGGGTTAAGGAGCCAGGAGAAACACATGGTCAAGTACAGGAAGAGGGGATGGTGGCAGCAGCCACTGCTGGGTTTGCTTGACCATCCCCTCAGGGCTTAATTTGTTGGATTCTCATTTGAAAATTTCGGACTCCAGTAGAAGACAGATTGTAAATGCCCAGTGCACATGCTGTTACTGAACAGGAACAGAGACTAAGTTTGACAATGTTTTTTTTCTTTTGAGGCTTTTACCTTTACTTCTGCACTCTTGTCACAGTATTGTGCATGAATGGATGTTCAAATACTGACATTTAATGTGTTTTAAAATTTGTACTGTGCAATTTGCATGACCAGCTTATCACCAGTGTGACAGCACTGCTTCAGAAGGCAACCCCAACCTTAATTATCAGCCTTTTACAGCTTCCATAGTTTGCATCTTAGCAGTGCCTCAATACAGTAAAGATCTCAAAGGTGCAGTTGCAAATAATTAAAAATTGTTCCTGACTGCACTTGCTAATTCAGATCGAATATAGAAGCATGTTTTCACATCACAAGCAACTGTGTGGTTGAGTACATGGGCTACCACAGCTGTCACCGGGATTTGCAGGCACATGAAAGTTTTCTGGTTTCTGTGAGGAACCAGAGGTAGGTCATGCTGTGGGTTTTACAGGACTGTTGGTCCAGTGTGTCTGGCTACTGGTGCAGAGAAGAGCAGCCCAATTCCCTTGGACTGGGGCTTCTGCTACATGGCTGGTGCAATGCACTGGTGCGTATCTGAGCCCATGGTGAACAGTTTGAGGGGCTCAGCCAGGTTATCATCGTGTCAAACTAGTAGCAGTGACAGTGTAAGGGATAAGGTCAGCTGGCCTTAAGTCAGGGGATGGAGACCCCCTGGTGAGATTGGCTTCTCATGGAATCAATTCTGGATGTTAAAAGTACAGCTCTGCCAGTCCAGGAGCCCCTTCTCACCTCTTCATCCATTCTTGCCCTGCTCGATGCTTGTTTACATGTCAGGTTTTTGACAGAGATCATAGCAATGCTAGACGAGATTTGGGTGACTCCATCCAAACAGGTCTGTGGCTGTTTGGGTGAGGATGCCTGCTCTATTAAGGCAGCGAGCACAGAGATGGCTCCGTTGAAGGTAAAAAATCAAATGACGAACTGTTACTAAATGGCTGTTCAGAGCGAAAGCCAATGCACCTAAGAGATAGCAAAGGTGGGAGCTTGAAAGTCAAGTATGGTAATACTGTGTTTGGTGTGACAGAAGAGGAGAAGGCAGTGGAAGGAGTTGGGGAGATGGACACCATTATTCTGTTATGCTTCTCAAGAGCTGTGGCAACTACATTTCCAAGCTGTAATGCTAGATAAGATTCAGACAAGATGATGTTTGTTGAGGACAATGCACAGAAGAAGACTTGAGGTGGAAAATAATAGGGAAGGAGAACTTGAAACAGAACTTAAACTTTCTGGGGGAGTAGTGTAGCTGTCCTGAAAGGGGCATTGCACAAGGAATCTGCAGAGACCAAAGTTCTTCTGCTGATGCAGCACTGTCACATTTATCCTTTATGAATCTTATATGCTGTACCTGATTTGGGAAGATTGTCCCACCCACAGTAACACACAGGCTCTCTAGCACAGTAGCCTTTGGCTTCATGTTTATGGTGGTTTGTGTGGGTTTGCTTCCTTGCTTCTCACACTAACTACTGCTGCCAAAATGGGTGTTTTTCTGTAGTGTTTCTATTAATGTTCAGCTGAACTGCCATATAACCCATTGGATCTGTGACTGCACCACTTTCCTGCATATTAGGCCAAATGAGTTTATTGGTAGTTAAAAAGAAGTGTTTGTATGTCGTATCTGTTGCTCTTCACGTTGTGACTTGTGTCTTCAAGGCATTGTGGCTCCTTAAAGCAGGCCTGCAAGTTCCTTTGTGTTTTCACAAGTCAGTCTTGGCCCTGATTTAAGAGGCAAAGCAAATGCAAGGCATAATTTCAATATGGTTTTTAAAAACAATGATTTTAAATTTAATTCCAGTGAGTATTTAAATTTAATTCCAGTGAAAACTCACAAGAAGCTGAATTTTGAGGGCTTATCTGAGGAATCAGTCCTACACTTACGTTCATCCTCTTTGGAAGGAGAATCTGACAACACACAGCCAACCATCACTCAAAAGTTAGGGTTGCAAATAATGGAAATTACTTCTGAAAAGATATTAGCTAAACATTATTTATAGCACTGATTGTCATCAGTGAAACAATTTCCTTTCATTTTTTTCTGAAAAGATCCTTGTCTTGAAAATCATACATCCTTTTCTGCAGTAGCATATAAATGTGTATCTTAGAAGTTAGGGCGATATAATAGAAAGCTGTTAATTGTTTCCTGATGCTCAGGATGTAATTTACTTACACTTTCCTCTAGCTAAAATTTATTTATTTTTACTAAGATGTAGAAAAAGTAACTCTTAGCTTAAACTGCTATTTTGCTGCTTGTTCAGTGCAAACAGAGGGAGATTGTCATGGGAAGAAGTTCAAAGTAGCATTATCATGTACAAATCCCGAAAGAAATTGTACAAATACCATTTTGAGAGTGTCTAGAAGCTTAAAGACTTGTCTTGGACAATTATTTTCAAAACTCATAGCATGTTGGACAAACTCAGACCTTTCAAGTCTTTTGGGAAATGGTAGAAATAGTTAAATGAGTTTAATAAGTAGATCTCTGTGATAAGAAAAATGGGTCCATAATAGGAGCCATTGGTATCATATTACTACATGTCTAATTAGATAAGGGATGAAATGGGTTCTTAAAAACATACTGAACAGAAGAAATAAAGTGAGGTTTATTAAAAGCTTTATTTTATTTTAATAAGCTTTATTTATTTATTTGTCTTTAATTTATGCAAAATTATGCAACTCTCTAAAATAGACTGCAAAAAATTGTCTTCCTACAAGACTCAAGCCCCAAGGAGGGCTGGCTCTCAGGTTGGCCTTGGGCTGGAGCATATGATTGGCAAGGAGGTGCTGAGGGCTGGGTCTGCTCAGCCTAGAGAAGAATAGGCCTGGGTGATTATTACTTCTGCAACTTGTCTTGCAGCCTTGCAACTACTAAAATGAGAAGATGTAGGGAAAGGGAAAGAGGGTTTTCCAAGGTGCACAGAGATGGTACAAGAGGCAGTAGTCTTAATATGCAAGGGACTTTCTAATTAGATATTTGGAAAGAATTATTCTCTGGGAGTATAAGTAAAAAATTGGAATAGGGGTCCAGAGAAGCTCTGAAATTTTCAAATCTTGCCTGGACATGAGCCTGAGCAAATTGTAGTAACTGGTTATTCTTTCAGTATAGGTTGGACCAGATGACCTCCAGAGATCCCTTCCAACTGAATATTACATGAAGGCATAGCGTGTTGTCTTCTTTAAACTGTGGTGGCTGATATTATCAGCTTTTTGTTATTGGCTGGTGAGCAGAGATGATTATCCGCTCAGTGACACTGGTGGGAGGGCTTACAAGAATGCCTCCTAACCTACTTCAGTGCAAAGTCAGCTAGGTTAGTTTGTACCACTGCTCTCACATTGTCAGCTTTCTAAGCAAATGTAAGGATGAGAAATGTATCCATTTCCAAATTAATCCCAAAACCTTTTGAAATCTCTCTCTTTCAACTGAGATTTTTAGGAAGATGTGAAGGTGACAAGCTAACTCGACCTCGATGTCTTAAATTAGGCTAGGATTTTACCTCAGATCATGTGAGATTCATCAAATGCCAACATCACAACTCTTCCCATCACCAAGATTTCTTTCCAAGATGTTTGTGATCTGAAGATTCATGTCTCAAGAACTTGGGGTACAGAAACCTAAGTGTGCATACTTGGAACATGCTGGGTTTATAGCAATCCTTGAAGAATGAGAATAGGGAAAAGATTGGAGACAGTGTAGGGAGCAATAAGTGCTGTAAGTTCAGTAGGTCATGGTGCCAGAAATCCTGCTGGCTATGCCATCTTGGCATTACAAGAGGAACAGTAATCTCAGGGCCAGCCACCTGCTCCTCTTTCTTGCTGCCTGTGTGACATTCTCAGATGCCATCACACTGTGCACAAAGGGTCCGGTTTGGGAGTTCATTTGTGTGCACAATGTGTGCACAGGTTCCTGTGAGTAGTCCTGTAGCTCTAACCTTGCTTGTGGAAAGAGGATTTTCATTCACGTATTGAGGGAAGAAGGTATTTGAAATTATTAAAATCTAAGATTTTAAATTATTAAATCTTAAAATTATTAAAATAAACTATTAAATTTTTCTTCCCTTGGAGAGGCACATCTCATCCTGTAGTCCATCCTGCCATCAAAGAAGAACATATGGGAAAAGGCACAGAAAGGTGATGGCCACTTGATCAGTGGTTTCATGTCTTCAGTGGCCACAAACCTGTTGCAGTTTCAGCAGTTCATATATGCACAGCCTACTTACATATGGTCTGAAATGTTGTATATCTTTGTCTACAGTCTGGATGAGGGGATCAAGGGCACCCTCAGCAGCTTTGCAGAAGATACCACGTTGGGTGGGAGTATTGCTCTGCCAGAGGATAGGAGGGCTTTACAGAGGTATTTCAATAGGATGAATCAGTGGGCTGAGGCTAATTTTATGAGATACAACAAGGCCAAGTGCCACGTCCTGCATTCTGTTCACAACCCCATATGACACTCCAGGCTTGGAGTTGAGTGACTGGAAAGGTGCCTGTTGGAAAAGGACCTGGAGGTGCTGGTGGGCAGTGACTGAATGTGAGCAGTCTGGTGGCTGGTGGGCAGACTGAATATTGTCTGTATCAGAAACAGTGTGGCCAGCAGGACCAGGACAGGGATTGTCCCCCTGTACTTGGCACTGTTGAGGCCACACCTCGAATCCTGGGTTCAGGTTTGGGTGCCTCACTACAAGAAAGACATTGAAGGCCTGGAGCGAGTCCAGAGAAGGGCAGTGGAGCTAAGGAAGGGTCTGCCTGGAGCACAAGTCAGATGAGGAGCAGCTGAGGGATCTGGGGGTGTTTGGTCTGGAGAAAAGGAGGCTCAGGGGAGACCTTATCATTCTTTACATTTCCCTGAAAGGAGGATGTCGCCAGGTGAACTTGGTCTCTTCTCCCATGTAACAAGCAATAGGACAAGAAGTAATGGCCTCAGGTTGCACCAGAAGAGGTTTAGATTGGACATTATGAAAAGTTTCTTCACTGAAGTGGTTGTCAAGCACTGGAACAGGCTGCCCAGGGAAGCGGTGAAATCACCTTCCGTGGTGGTATTTAAAAGGTGTAGATGTGACACTTAGGAACATGATTTAGTGGTGGACTTGCCAGGGTTAAGGGTTCAATTTGATGATCTTAAAAGTATTTTCCAACATAAACGTTTCTATGATTCTGTGATACTCTCATTCAACTGGTTTTGGTTACGTTCAAATTGAGACCTAATTAACACTGTACTGTGATTTGATAGCCAACACGAATAAGGGACTAGACCTTGGCACGTGCTCTAGCCATCCTCCACATGCCTGGGCAGCTGCAACAAGAAGTGCCTGTGATCTATCTGCTCAACTGTGCTTGTTCCAACCATCTGAGGAGCAACCATAGCCAAGTTCCTACAGATCTTCCTTTCTTCAAGGCAGGGCTGGTCTTGAGGTGGTGAATTGGGTTAACACACAGTGTTGGGCCATTTACACCAATGATAAGTGAATATCTGAGTCTGTGTAAAGGCACAGTGCAGGCCTGAACCACTCAGTTCCTTTTGTCCTGTTGCCCATCAAAAGTCTATCTCTACCTGTCTGTGCAACATGTGTTTTGGATTCAAGTTGAGGCCCAAGACAAAGTTTGGAGTATGCTGTAAACATAACCATGCTGTTATAATCTAAATCCAGCAGCATTCTACTGAGGCTGATGCGTGTATAAAGCTGATGCCATTACTTGGTGAATAAGGGTCAGGGTGCATGTTCTGAGGTATTAAAGCAGTAAGAAGTCACATTTCGAATTTATTGTCGGAGCACATAAATACCTATTCACTGAGCTTTCTGCACGTGTGGGAAGAGAATTTTGCCTAGAAGGAGAAATGGCAAACACATGGCCCAGCAGTGGGAGCAAGCTGTTCAGTAGAGCAGCAGAACTTCTCTGGACTTCCTAGGGGTTTATTTATGACTTTAAAGGAAAACTTCCACTTAATCTTAAGAGCAGAGGAAGAATGCTTCTGTAATATTTATCTTTTCAAAGCTTATTTACTTGTGAGCTTTTGACAAGGCCTAATCAAACAAGACAAGATCCTTGATAGCGTCCTGACAGAGGGAACTATTCATAAAGAGTGGTTGTGCCACAGCTGTGTATCTGTTCATATCATATATATGAGATGTAGAAAAATGCTGAGCTAATCAAACAAAACCATCCCCAGCCTAGATTTTTGCAAAAAGAAAATATTTTAAATAGAGTCAGTATTTAACTAGGATTTTTAATAATAGATTTTCCCTAATGATAAAGTTCTTCATTAGCCTACCACAATTCAGGCAGTGAGCAACTTCATGCCATTAAGTAATCCCCTTAAATTCACATACCATAATTCTTGCTGTTACGTGTTTGCATGACCTAGATAAAGAGAGAGATTTAAAGCAGATAGGATGATTTTTTTGTCATTAAAACATTTGTGTCAGAGAGCAATCCTTTCTGTGTTTAAAAAATAAATGCAGTAGTGTTACGTTGCAAAATTGTTAAGTAAAATCATTGTTACCATTGGCATACATTAATTTGGAACTTAGTGTGGTCTGGGGCAGTCAGTAGAGACATTTTTCATTTTCTCATCTGCACATGGTGGTTTATTTTTTCTTTTTCTTCTGGTGCTTGCAGTGAAACCTTATTGAATGTTACAGGATTTTCTGTAAGAAGAAAATGTATAAATGAGCAGAATGTTAATTAGGATTATACTGATTTGTTGCCTCCAGCTGATTGGAAAGGTCATACTGCCTTATATTTTACTCTCAAAGACAAGACAACTTAAGGAAATTCTAAAAGGCTGTAACATCATTCAATTTAGACTTCTAACCTATTTTGATTTATTCACTTTAATAATTACATACTCTGTATTATTTCAATAAATAAAATAAAGTCATGTGCCACTATATAAAATTAGACAAATTCCAGGCTAAGAAGACCAAGCTGACTATGACTATATGGACAGGTTCTTTGCGGTAACTTCACAAGATCTCAGGTTAGAAGCTGGAGGTTCCTGCAAACCTGGTGATCTGGATCTCAGTTCCAGAGCTGAGTGAATGAGGGTGAGTGAATGTTGCACGTGGAGGCAGGAAAGCCAACTGAGTTCAGACATGTAGAGATTTCAGCCAAGGGTAAAATGCAGAGCTGGGCTGTGGAGCTGGCAGAAGGATCCTCTGCCATTGCAGTTCCTCCTGGCTTCTACGCTTTGATTTAGCAAGGAAACAGACCAGGCTCTTGGCCTCTATGCTTGCTGCTGTCCAGCTGATGGGGTTTCCTCACAGCAGATCCCCAGCTCTGTCTTGGTTGGCATACATGGTTGTATGCCACAAAGGCTGTAGGGTTTCCATCAGATGATGGAGGAAAACATGCCTCTAGTTTGGTGTTGTCTGGCCGGTTAAACCCCCATCCTTGCAATCAGCCAGGTAAGGACTATTGCATGCTTGCACAGTGAAAATGAAAACCAAGGAACACCCTGTGGCAAAAGCAAGGAAGCATGCTCACAAAATGGGGGCCTCTCTTGTTGTACTTACAGCTCCTGAGCTTTGACAAGTGCACAAAGAATGTATATCTGCATATACACTTGTAATAAAAGCTTTGATATAAACAGCAAGTGTCTTAATATAGGCAGCATTTGAACTTTTCTTTTGCAGCTGACATGAACCAGGACTTTAAAAAGGCTGAATCCTGGTATAGTGCATTCAAAGGCCAGCCTCTGATATTCTTCCACCCTACAGTATTCCCAAGGTTGTTTGGACATAGCAGTGTAAATCATGTAATTGTCAAACACGGGACTGGAAGGTCATCTGAAGGATTATAATACATAATCCTTGGGTATATTTATTACAATTCTGTGAAAGGCATTTAAATTCTTGCCTTAAGTAAGAATTAGAAATCTTTTCTCCAAAACTTTGTCAAATTGTCAGCATTACTTAAATAGCTTTTCTTGCTCTCTGATTTCAACTCACCTGGAAGATTATAGACAGCAATTCTGTTCCTCTCACTTTTTGTCTAGGTAAGGCCAGACTCCCAGTCCGGTATCTTCTTCTCTCTGCTCATGAGATTGGCTCATCATTTTTCATACCAGAGTAGAGCTACATCATTGCATCTTTTTGAGCCTATCATTCTTGAATGAGGTGTCTTGAACAAAGGACAGTATTTAGATGATGTTCTGTAGTATCACATACAATGACAGAAACAACTGGATTTCCCATCATTTCTGGAAACATCTCTGTTAGTACAGTGTAAGTCTGGTCTCAGCCTGTGTTCAGTGAAAGTTTCACTACTGCATATTCGGCTATTTCTTACTCTGTTGCTTTCAGCCTCCAAATTCTCAGTTTTCAGCAGAGCATTTTGTTGTTAGTGCACAGCTTTACATTTTATAGTCTTACCTGTTCCTCCATGTCTATTTATGAACTGTGAAGGTCAACCTTTAACAATTTAATTGCCTCTAGGCAGTCCAGTCAAATGGAACATTACTTTCAGTGTTTAAAAATCTGCATTGGTTTTCCAGTTTTATTTTACAGTTTAGTGGTCAACCACTGGATTTCAATAGGCTTCTGGAAGACAGTGGAAAGAACTCCTTTGAATCGTGTCTTTGGTCAGTGTAGCATCCTGCATATTGTGCTGTTGCCAGTTGTAGGAGGTAAAAAAGCATGTATCAGTGTCAAAACACGGTAGGATTATTTTTTTTATTTAAAGAAATTCAATACAAAGTGCCTTTTCTAGGGAGTACTTTTGCACTTACTTCTGTCACAGCTTCCTTCAAAATGAGAAAAAATCCTGGTAATGCAGTTATACTAAACATGAAAGAAAGGAGGCTATTTAGAATGCGAAGAGATAAACAAAGTTTGATGGTTTTAATACAACATACTCTATATTGAAATAGTATTGCATCCGTATTCATTTTAAGATGGACCTATGTATTTGTTGGAAGTGAATAAAAAATCTTGAGTTGTAGCCCCAGTATAAAATCGAGTTTGTTAACTATAGTACGTAACACTGAGTATTTTATTACTCATTATATTACCTGTCATTACTGGGTGTTTATTCTTAATGACAGTCATGGTTACTCAGCACAGTATTTGGATAAGAGTTTTGTGTAGAGATGGAAAACAAATGCTAAAAGCAATTGACATATTACTGCAGTATGACACTTTATTAATGATGACGACAGATTTTTTTTCTTGCTTTCAGCAGGGCTGCCAAGGACCACTGAAAGAAGTCCAAACAGTTGGTGCTCCTCTGAGAAGTGCAGAATATCAGGGAGAAAATCTCCTGCAGGTCTGCGAGCAGGCTGAGAGCAGCCATGCCTGGAAGGACTTTGAGCTCCAAGTTACCCATATAATGTGGTAGCAAAACTATTTGTCACTTATCGACAGGGTGAGAGAAATATCAAACTGCACTCAAGATTAGGCAGTCGACTAATTTCAGTTCTCCTATGGATTTCTTGGGTTATCTCTGGCAGATAACAACCCCTTTTACTGTTTGCGCTGCAGGCTTGCTCAGTACTGTGGTGCTTTCTGGGCGTTACAGATTTGCTCTTCCCCAGATGTGCTGAGAGATGGGTGGGTGAAAATACCTTGTTTCTCAGGTGGTCTGAAACTTGTTGCACACAGCGCAGGTGCCTACCAAGGTCAAAGTCAGCTTTTCCCTCTGGGTAAAAGAGGTGTCAGCCTTGCTGCATAAGGGACCTCAGCCTGTAACTTTTTTGGTTCCCCTACCCCCTCGGCATGCCAGGTGCATCCAGGAGAGGAGTTCTCACACAGCAGGGCTTTCTGGTACCCACAGCTGTTTGTGTCCTTGGTGCAGCCCCTCTTCTTCACTCCAGTGATGCAGGCCTGTAGTTGAGCATCCTATTCCCCAGTTGCAGGTCTGTGTCTCCAGGTTCCTGAATGGCAGTGCTAGCAGGAATATCTGTAGCAGTAAGGTTTGGGTTCTCTGACCTATATTTGCCCTGTTTAGCCCATTTATCATTCCAAAGTAACTTTCTCTTCTTCCTGCCATGTTACGGAGATAATAGGCCTGCGTACCCTGACACAAATTTCATTGATTTTCACTGGCCTCCCTTGAGACCTCGCTGCCTCTTCCTGAGTTTTCCATCCATAAAATAATTCCTTTATTGAGAGGTATTTCAGCATAAGTCTACAAGAGTTGATGAGCTCATTACCATGTTAGTCCATAGGATGTCTATAATAGCAGTTCTGCTATGGTTTCTGGTCTTTACTTTGAAATTTTGGTGATTGATGGTAGAAGTCTTCAGTTTTAGGTTTAGGAAAATGTCCTTGAGAAAATTAATCCCCACAGTACACACTGATTTAATAAGCCTAAGAATATCCTTAAAATGGACATACAGAAAATTAATCTGGATAAAAAATCCTAGTTGATGGATATAAGCAAAGATGTCTTGTTCTTGAGTGAAAAGTACATCAGTTCTTTTGGGGATCCACACAGTAGTATCCCATAGACTTTGACCTGCATACATTTGTCCCATAGTGCATCCCAGCTCATCCATAACTGAGTGAGAAGCACAATTATGTCTGACTTCATATAGAGAAGGAGGGCTGTGATTTGCTGAGTTCTTACAGCTTCAGCCTGGAAAGTGAGCAGCCAGAGTGAGACAGGCAGACTTCCACTTTCCTTATGACTAGGGGCAGGTGAAATAAAAACTTGCCTATATGCTGTATTTTCCTCTTTATAAAACCCAGTTTTATGTTTTCCAGCAAGACAGAATCTCTCAAGGTTCAAGTGCACAGGCAGTTAGATATATTATTCATGTTTGTACACATTTTACTTAAGAGTGAAATGCAAGTGAAATGGCTTGGCAGGCAGGGAGATTAGTCACTTCATAGGTTCTGTAGGTTTTACAAGGGGTCTCTAGTTTTATGACAGATCAATACAAACACACAGATCTAATTTCCTCTGCAGTCTGGAGTACTCTGGAGGCTGTGGCTCTGAATTTCTGGCCTGAATTTGTGGGCTGAGAGTTTCCAAGAGACATCATTTTGATTTCATCCCAGACTGAGCAATGCCTGTGTCTGTTCCCCAGAGTTTGCTTTGATCCCTGACAGTGTTAGTAAAATGTTATGAGTATTGGGGACGTCCTTGTGCATGTTTGGTTGCAGGCTTAGTGGCCTTAGTACTTTCTGAATGTATAAAAAAAGACTTCATAAAAGAGGCAGCCACAATATTTTATTTAAAGCTACAGGGACACTGATGAACTGTCACTTCTTTGGAAGCTTTAGGATTTCCTCTGCAGTGTACCAAGAGTTTAGTTGAAGTCTCTCTATCTGGCTCTGTGTTCTGGCATCTCCTCACTTTGACTACATACATGGCTGTGGGCAAAGAAGTGGAGATTATCACAGTGATGAGAACTGATATCAGGAGCTGCTTTAAAGATACCCTTTCTAAATGTATTTGAGATGGCAGAATTCCTGCTCTGCCACAGCTACCAAAACAGAAATATCTTCATCCTATTTCCAGTACGACCCCATGTTTTAAAGGGTAATTTAGCTCCTGTGAATATCAAGTAACAGAACTAAGTGATTGCAGAGCCGAAGCATAAATAGAAAGAGGAACAGGCAGCAGTGAAACGCTGACACTTCAGCTAAGACTTGGCAAGCCCAGCTGGAAATGCTTGTCCCAGCAATACACTGCATTCACAGAGTACATTCACGATCGTCTCTGTGTACAAAGTTCATATCCTCACTGACCTATTTTATTTCTTTGCTGACAGTGCGAAGGCAAAAGTTTAGTATAAAGGACATTTTAAGTAATTTTTCTTAGGTGTGTATATATACACAAATGCCACCTTAGGCTCATTTAATTTTATAACAAAGTGGGTGTGTAACTGACTTGAAAGTTTTAAATTTCAGTGGGACTCAAGCTTCTAAGTCACTGAGATGCTTTGGAAAATGTGATCTTTCAGTAAGATGCCCGTCTGCCATGCTGTAGACAGGTCATATGCTTATGTTATAGAACACCAAACTTTGTGACCTCTGGGAGGATACAAAACTGTTCTATTTCAAACAGAAAGGGGCAATTCTACCTGCCAGTGGAGCACCTAGAATGTCCCTTGAGAAGAAGTGTGAAAAACCTATGCTCTTTGACCACCATGAATTGTCCATATCTTTGGCAAGACGCTTCTTTTGTCCTTTTGTCCATTTATGTTTGTCACAAAGAATGTTGTGACTAGTTGTCCTTGGAAATAAGTAAATCTTTCTCTTATAGATAGATATGAAACTTGTGGAAGAATTTTAAGATGGCAGAAACCACCTGCAGTGCTTTCCCTTTCTGCAAATAGCTGCTAATTTTCAAGGAATCTAGTATAGTTTTGTTCAGAGTTTACCCAAATTTGATAAAATTGTAGTAGTTCAATGAACGCTGCCTGGCAGTGCTCAGTCTCGGATAGCCACTGAAACCAAGGGTGTGTACAATGTGTAACACAGCAGTAAACCCTGAGCATGCCAGAACTCCTCAGCAGCAGTTGAGCACGCTGAGGCAGGACGTGCATTGTGCTGTGACTAATTACATCATCAGTGTGCATTGTTCAATAATTTGTAAATTCTGATAGGAATTTCTATTTTCAGTGATCTCTTTGCTGGTGTTTTGTTCTTCCATTAAAAAAAAATTGTTTTATCCAAAGCATTGTGGGTAGCAGGTTGAGGGAGTTGATTCTGCCCCTCCACTCCACTCTGGTGAGACCTCACCTGGAGTGCTGTGTCCAGTTGTGGGGTCCTCAGCACGGGGAACATTGACCTGTTGGAGCAGGTCCAGAGAAGGACCCTGAAGATGGTTAGAGGGATAGGGCACCCCTTGTGAAAACAGAAAAACAGACTGAGTGTTGGAGCTGTACAGCCTGGGGAAGAGACCTTATCGTGGCCTTTTAATACTTAAAGGGGACTTGGAAGAAAGATGGGGACCAACTTTTTTGTAGGGCTTGTTGCAATAGGATGGGGGTCATGGTTTAAACTAAAAGAGGTAGATTCAGACTAGATATAAAGAAGAAAGTTTTTGCAGTGAGGCTGGAGAAATACAGGAACAGGTTGCCCAGAGAGGTGGCAGATGCCCCATCCCTGGAAATACTCAAGGTCAGCATGGAGGGACTCTGAGCAACTTGATATAATGGAAGAAGTCCCTGCTTATGTTAGACTAGATGACCTTCAGAGGTCCTTTTCAACCCAGATTGTTCTGTTGCTATGACTCTATGTTTCTATGATTCTATTAATATGTACATCTTCATATGTGTGTGTGATTGTTTCAGGAGGGTTAAAAGAGGTGAATGGGTGGAGTGCATTATGAAAGTCTTCATACCATGTTGTCTATTTAGAATGTCAGGGACCAACCTGTTCCTTGCACATATTTTAAGCTTTGCTAGGATAAATGTAGGGACTATATAGGATGTACTAGGAACTGGCAGATTAATTATTCAGGAAATTACCAAGAAGAGCAGGAAGCTTTTAGTTTTTTTTCATTCACAGAACTCAAGATTGGATAATGCTTTGTGAGATCTATGTTAGCCAAGCATAGACTACCAGACTTAATAGAGGGAAGTAGCTGGGTGAGATATTTGGACTGTGGTTCAGTTAATGATATCCTTTCTGTATTCATCCAGCAGGTTGGCCTTTTCTGGGGTTTAAAAGGAAAGCTAATTGTGCAGGCACTGTCTCATAAATCCTTACCCACTGTTTCAGAAAAGAGGCAAGGAACTTCAAAATGCATAATGTCCCTGGTGGAAATAAAAATGCCCCTGTTGGTGAAAACCAAAATGCAAGTTTTATGTAGATGGAAGAGCAATTTCCTCCCAAGTTAGTGCCTGATTCTTCATTTCTAGGCAAAAATTTTGATTTTTCCATAGTCATGAAAGTGCCTAGTGGCATCTCAATAAATAACATTGTTCCAGATAGTTCTGAACACATTTACTGCGAAGCAGGAGCAATGTGTTCCAAGTTATCTTGTTCCATGCTATGTAGGAGGAAGGCACTTCTGTTTGAAGCGAGAGTCCCTACGTATTGTCAATTGGGAGCAACTCCTGTTTAGACAAACCCCCAAGAAAACTATTCTGGCATGCATGCTTGCAAATACAGCCTTTATTTGTTGTAAGCATGAGTGGGAGCCATGGATATAAATTTGTAAATATTAAAGGCTTGCATATGCCTGTTAACCTTCACAGGCAATTGCTCAAATGCTCTAGATCCCACTCACATGGGTTTTCCTCAAGTAGGGCAAACTGTGGCCCCACGTGCAAAGTCTGGCAGGTAATCTTGAATCATATATAGAATTATTTATGGGTGATGTATTGGTGCACACAAGTTTGTTTTCTGGTGTTAAGCTCTTAAGTTGCAGAAAGTGGGTCAATGTTTCAAAGGCTTGTTGAATTCAGGTGTCCCCCCATCACCCCTTGTTGTTTGCCTCTCTCTTCTCCCCCTTCTCCCCTCAAACGGGTCAGGGTTTGTCAGTCAGCTAATTCTCCTGAGCAGCTCTTGAGAAAAACTTCTTCTAGTGAGAAAAATGTGTTTAATGTCAAGTTAGGTCTTTTCCAGTCATTGTGCAGACTAGCTGACATAAAGTGATTAACATTACTTAAAGGGACTTTGGGTGAGAAGCCTGTTTCTCAGTGCCAAGGGATAAAGAATTTACCACTTCACTTGAGCATTGGTTCCAGTGTATAATTGTATTCACTGGTACCTTTTATTCCTTTTTATTCCATTTGATTTGGCTCCTGATAAATACTTCTGAGCACAGACACATTTTTTGAATTCCTGCCTGAATTTTGATTGGCACACTGCAATATATGCTCAATAACTTTACCTGAGGCTTCTATATTTGTAGTTTACCCTAGGTACAGTGTCAAATTATTGAGCTACTTCTCCTCCATAGAGTTTGATATTTAGCAGATTTGTAGAAGTGAGGGAGCCTTGACAAAGAGAATAGCATACACCACCAAAGATAAAATCTGAGTTCCCTTTGTGTTCATCATTCCAAATAAATAAGCCTTGATGTATTTCAGTATGGACATAATTGGTATAGACTGCGGAAGAAATTCCCACATTCATTTGGAGATTCAGGTTTCTTAAGGGTTATGTGGTCATGTTTTCTTTACTTAATGATTTTGTAGCCTCTTAGCGAATTTGGATCCACTTTAGCAAGCAGGTGGAAGTCGTTCAGATGACAAAATATCTATGAGTTTTATGAATATGGAAGGTGAATTTGTATTTTATGAATACAAAAAGGTGTACAGAGAGACCCTGTAAATTCTCTGTGTGAGGAAAAAGATTGTAGTGGGAACTTGTGTCTTTTGACATGACAGAGGAATTGAAATATTTATAAGCCCACCAACTGCAGGAAAGCCTGCAGTCAGAATTTAGGACATAAACACTCATTTCTGGGGCTCTTGACTACTGACTTGTTTGTGAAATGACAGACCAGTCCTGGCATACTCCTATGCAACATGTGGACAAAGAATTTTGTAGAAGGGGTTTTCCCTCTTGTATCAGATGAACTCCATCCATTTAGACTTACGCTGCTGACGGAAAGCTGGGTTGAGCTGTCTACATTTGTATTATACACTCTTTTTCTAGTATTGTTCTTGAGGGTTATTGTGTGACAGAAGATTGGATGAACATTAACAGAACCTGGAATGTATTTTAATTGTAAAGCTCCATCAGACATACTGATAATTGCATGTTCTATAATTAAAACTGTAAATGCTTTTTTTTTTTCTAAGCATGGCGACAGCTGTTAGAGCACACCTGGAAATAATGCTTTAAGCAAAGGTATTTTAGCTCAGAGAATTTCACTATGCATGGGATATTTACCAGCATTTCTTTCCAGAATACTAATCTGATTTATCAGTATTTTTTGTATAAGTCTTGCTGCTTTTTTTTATGACGTTTGCAAATCTGGTTTTGAATTCACATCCCAGATTGGCCATTCCACTGTATTTCAAGGCTAAGTGCTGCAGAAGAAAGCATTGCTTTGCTACTATTTTTAGGTAGAAGCCCACATAAGTCTTGCCTGATGCCCTAATAATATTTCCTTCACTGATTTCAGCCAAATATTTTCTCTTTCTATGGTTTTAAAAAGAAATTATTGTTTCATACTGGAATTTAATTGAGAGGAAATTTCTCCTACTCCTGCTCTGTGCTTCTTGAGGCTCATGTTAACACTCTTCTGTGCTGTCACCCTTGTACTCCCTACAGTTATTACCGCATTACTCAGGACTCTTTGCAGTCAGTGAGAGTGTTTACAAGGTAGCCACTTGGAAATGAACAGCAGTGTTTCTGTTTGTGATAGGAGCCCAAGTGGTTTCTGTGCTTTCATCAGAACTGTAATATAGACATTACAAAAACAGATTTTCTGATACAATTCATTAAAATGGAATAAGAAAGCATAAAATTTCAAACAACTTTAAAACCCTCTATCCGCTAATTTATTGCTAATGTTGTTTATTTGGAAAAAAATGACTAAACATAAAGATGCAGAACCTCAAGTTATTACTCTAATCAGGATCTTGCATTCTGACCCAAGCATCTCAACCAACTTGCTTTCAGGATGACGAGGGTGATTTTGCAAACAGAGAGCATTTGTCAACAGGTGCCTAAGCAAGAAATCAGTTTTCCTTCATGTGGAGTAGGAGGCAAGTTTTTAATGATTGATAACATTGTGTTGGAGCAGCTTCACACTTGAATTTTAAATCATAAATCCTATGCTTGTTGTGCAGTTGGAGGCAGAATGCAGTTACCAAACCAAGGGAGAAGCTACAGCTGCAAAAATTAATGAGATTTTTAAAATAATTTACAGCAGTGATGCTATAAAATAATATGGAACACATTTGTGGTAATATGGGAAAATTAATTCCAAATTATCGACAGTTTAATTGGCCTATGGGAAGTATTTTAATGGACTTAGTATGCTGTGTTGATCTTCAGTTTTTTAAACTTTTCCACTGAGCAGAAAACAAGTTTTTCCAATTATGCGGTTTAAAGTTGTAACAAATGGTTGTTGTGGATTGCCTGGTTGTGAGATGCCAGCACTGGATGTATGACTGGGACTCTTCCTTTTCTGCCCAACACCTGCAAAGCCCATCCTGTGAGCAGGGCTTGGGTGCCACTGCTCTGCTCTCACCCCAATCTTGCTGGTTACAGAGGCTCTTTGCAAATGATACTTACAAGGTGATTTGACCCCCAGGCTCCGACTGCACGAAGAGAAGGTCATTAAGGATCGGCGACACCACCTCAAAACGTACCCAAACTGCTTCGTTGCCAAAGAGCTGATTGACTGGCTGATAGACCACAAAGAGGCCTCCGACAGGGAGACAGCCATTAAACTAGTGCAGAAATTACTGGATCACAGCATTATCCACCATGGTAAGTGCAGTATCAGCTGCTAAAAAGTTCTAAGCTAAATTTATTGACTGCTATGAGACAAAGGGAAATCCTACTCCTGCTCTTCAGCCAAGCATAGGATCCTTTCCCTGCCAGAAATGGAACATCTGCCTTGAACTGTGCTGCTATGCAAGATCACCTGTGTCCTGAAGGAGATAAGACCCTAAAGAAGTGTGGAGTGATGTTCCCTATGGCAGGGGGGGAAGTTACTGGAGACAGTGATGCTGCTTCCCTGTCTCCGGAGCAGCCCCAGCTGGATTGTGTCCCCCCTCTCCCTGCTGCCCTCATTTCCCTGCTCCTGAGAGCACAGTTCTCCAGCTGAAAAACCCATCTGAAAAATCAGCCAGCAAAAAAAAGGTCATTTTTCTCACGTGGATTAGTTCCCTGGCCCTGGCCCTCACAGCAGCTGCACAAACATTAGTGCTGGTACAGCTGCAAGAAAGTTAGTGGTCTGGCTGTGCCCTGATTAATTTTCTCCTAAACTTGTTGTCTGTTTGAGACAAGTTTCCTTTCAGCTTCTTGAATAACAATTCGTGCTGATGAAAAGACTTCCAATTCACTGGTAGCATTTAGTTGCCTTTTGGGGCACAAAGAGGCTGGGAAGCACAGGAGCAAAGATGATCCAAGGCCTCAATTTCAAGCCTATAGTATTACCCATTTCAAAACGGGAAATCTACCATTTGTTTCTTTTTTAAGAGAAAACTGAGTGACTACAAACAGACGAATGTTGACTTTATGCAGAGGTCATTGTGCAGCAGTGCTGCTGCTGTCTGCAGTACATTAACAACACCTTAATTAAAGTCAGAAATGCACATATTGAATGAGTGCCACTTCTTCAGCTTCTGCTTGGCTATTAAATGAAAATTCTGGGTTGTTATGGAAACTGGGACTCACGGTAGATAGTTAAAGAATAAAGTAATTATAGGGTATTCAAATCTGTCTACTTAATCCTCTACTGAGAAAGTGTCAGTTCAGAGTTGTGTGGATGCCTGAATGACTTAATTTAATTGAGCAATAGATGTTCTATTGCCGAATGTTTGTTGAAAGCTCTTAACAGTCTTCAAGCATTTTCTACCCTAGGATCCAAGTGCAAACTGTAGAAAAAATTTTGTATGTGTGTGTGTACATGTTAGAAATGGAACAGGTGTTTCTTGAAAATGTTCATGTATTGCACTCTAATAAAATACTTTGTGAAGTGAGCTTGGCAGGTAAATTGGGAGAGGTTCCATCAGGTTCTGCAGGATGCTCAGAGCATTCTTTCAAGTCCCCTGTGAAGTGAGGGGGGTACCACTTCCTTTTTCTGTGGTACAGAAGGTCCCCCATGTATGTGGAATCACAACTCTGTTAGGAGCAGCTTGCTTGGGATAGCTTTCCCATCAGTTTGTGCCCTTGATGGGGCTCTGTTCTTTACAAGAGCCCATGATCAGCTGCTGTTTTACAAACCTAATTTGGCATTTCTTAGTGTGCTCATGTTGTACCTACCATTTGCTAGCTGGTATGGCAGAGCAATTGAGACAATTTTAAGAGGACAGAAGGCTTTGATTTTTCTTTAGGAAGTCTCAGGTTTCCTACAGCACTGCTAACTGATACAAATAACTTTAAGAAGTTTGGCAAACCTTAAATTATTGGGCATTCTACTCTAGTGGCCTTTTAAACAAACAAGCCAACAGACTGTTTTTATCAAAAGGTTTTCTGGATTTGTAGTGGATGGATGCGCTTTTGCTCTTATGTTTACAGTAATACTCACAAAAGGGACTCACTGATGAACACTTATCCCCTCACCCAGAAATTTGGTTACTTACCTCTCTGAAAGTTTTCTCCAGTTTCTTAGAACTGAGTAAAGTTGTGTGCTCAGAAATACAGGGGGTTAGACTCTACACATGCTTGCTCCAAAGTTCAGCATGGTACCTACTAAATGGGTCCTCAACTACTCAACATGTGTGTGAAGATTTTTTTTGTTTAATTATTTTATGTTTCAGTCTGTGATGAGCATAAAGAATTCAAGGATGTCAAACTGTTCTACCGCTTCAGAAAAGATGACGGGACGTTTCCGCTGGACAATGAGGTGAAGGTGTTCATGAGAGGACAAAGACTGTATGAAAAGTATGTTGCATTCAGTATTCGTAATGTGTTGATAGTAGTGCTATGTGAAGCAAATTATACTTGTTAATCTATTTTTGAATGTCAGAGGCTTTCAATTCATGCAGGAATGGGTCTGGGCAATTCCATTAGTTTAGTTAGGGGTCCTTCCCTCTCCTATTTTTCTTTTGCTTTTCTATCATATTCACTTAAGGCATTTTATTTAAAATCTGATTCCCCAGGTTGGAAATACGTCCTATATGGGAATTCAATGTAAATTGAAGCCCTTGAAATCTATTCTGTAAAAATAATTACAGAATTATTTGTCAAAATAATTCAAATTATTACATAATTATTTGTCAGAGAAAAGCATAATCGTAATTCCTAAAATGTTAGTCCACCAAAATGCACTGAACAAGCAGCTACATGTCTGTGGAGACTCCACATTTACAGCTTCACAAGGGGGTATGATTTTAAATCATAGGTGAGATGAATCTTCAGTGTTCCAGTCTGCAAAATTTCAGCATCAGAAAAGTTATGTTAAAAGTAATTTAAAAAAAAACACCAACCCAACCAAGAGCATCTAATTATGACTTTAAATAGATTATTATGCTGAGGTTCTGAATATCCCACTGGATTACATCTGTCAAGTAAGCAGGTAGCTTAACCATACTTCCTAATACAAAATTAAAGACATTTTTATTCAGGATGGAGAGATTTTCACATGGTACTTACAAGCAGAGAGAATAAAATGCATGTTGGCATATGCTAAAAGTTAATGCAAAAGTTGGGATGTGTTATTTATCAAAAAGCTTGAAGTATTGCTGTAGACTGAACACCACCCACTCTCCTGCTTGCTTGGAGCAGAAGCATGCACCAGCCAGGAGAGATGCTGTGTTTTCTCGCTGAAAGAAATTTGTTGCCTTCTTAGAATAAAGCACTCAAGAAACTCCCAAGTTTAAAAGCTGATAATAAATGTTATTTTCAAAGTTAGCCATCTCTGAAGATCAATTTGGTGAAAGAGCAGTAAAACCGAAATATAAACAAATACTTGTAAATGCCACTCCTTTTGTTGCACCTGTCATATAAAATTCCCTGAGACACAGTGACTGTGACTATTTAAAGTAAAAATATTATAAATTGTATAAGACATAAAAAAATGCATCACTGGAGAAAATCCTCTATTCTATGCACTGCGAAGGTGAATTGAATCAGCCACCTCCAAACTCTTCTCTGCCTTACTAAGCACAGTATTTGCTCTTTAGACTCAGTAAACATGCAGTGACTACAAGCCTGACCGATCCTCTGAAAAGCAGATTAGAGTGTCTGCAGTGCTCTTGTGGTCTATATTTCTATATCAGGTTTCTGTAAGAAAAATAATTTTTTGTTGGTGAGGCTGATGTCAGTCTTCTGCATGAAAGGAGCCATGGTAGAAAGAGCTCTCTTCTGCCAGTGTCTGCTTCCATCACCATTTCTCTGAATGGAGAACTATCCCCAAACCAATATCTATGATCCAGTTTGTCTAACACTGTACTAGCAGAAAAATGTTCGTAACTGTAGAGATTGTTCCCATCTTGGCAAAGGAGTTAATGCCAAAAGCAGCACGTGTATCTAAATATAACTGCATCCTTGTGAGGTGCTTGCTCCTAGGCAACGTATCTGAAGGGTTCAGAAACTTTTAAAACCAGCCTTGAGTGCTAAACATAGTATAAATTAAAAATACCTGGCATTTCAAAACCAGCATGTGACTGTCAAAGCTAGTCAAAATTCTCCATGGATCATCGGAAGTATTTTATATTCATGGGAGATCAGAAGGCATACCTGGGCTATCTGGGCTTCACTTTGTTTATTTTAGCAAATCCACTGTGCAGAGATTTCAGATTTTGTTAGTTACCTTGTCCATGCACCTTTATTAGCAACAGCTTCACTGTTTCACTGGATACACTTTAAACTCAAAATCTAATGCTGAAAGTCAGGAAGGGTTCTGCAATGAAATGTGTGATTATGTAATACATCTGTTGTATCAGTTTGCTGATAGTGCTGAGAAAGAAAATATTAATTCAGTGCTATTAAAATAATTACTAAATGGCAGCAACTGGAGAAAAGTATTCGTGCACAAACATGAAGTCACCAGCATATTCAACTTGTTTATCAAAATGCCTATGGGCCTAATTGCAAGAGGAAAGCAGCTATGCCAAAGGAAATCTATCCAAATCCAACACATTTCGGAAATCTGTGTCTAATTTGGTAGAGTTTGCTGATCTTCACTAGGCTTTGCTGATTTAAGATAGACATTATAATTATTTCCCACTCTTTTCCACTGTCTGCATTAGGGCTCGAGTACCACTACGTTCAGAAGCCAGCGTAGTTTGTGCTTGCCAAAATTGCAGATGTGTTACCCAATACCAGTCCATGCAGATTTGTACCCTCAGTGGGTAAAATGAACAAAATGCTTTAGGAGGATCAGCAGATTGTTGCATGGGAAGAGGCAGGGATGTCTTAGGCAGGTTCCTTGCATTCAGACAGCTGTTTTGGGTAGATGCCTTGTTCTCTGCCCTGGGACATGGAAACATTAAGACTGTCCCTCTGCTGAGGAGCTCCCTTTCCCGTCTCTCTTCTGCATGACCACAAAGCTCCTTGTAACCTGAACTCTCCTTTCTTGTGGCATTACCTCCTTCACCCACTGTGGGCATCTTTGGTGGCTGTACCTGTGGGATTAGAAGATTTAAAATCAGTCTCTGATTGTATTCTTCCCTCATTTGCACTGAAAATCATGAATCAGTTCAGATTCTCTGCACATCATTGCAAACTTTGGTAGTCTTTTCTGTGAACATGCTTTGAGGTTCAGGTTTACAACTGGATGAAAACTACTGGGTTTCCTACAGTCTTGTCTGAAAATGTTGAATGGTTTATAAGATCTAAGGTTGGTATCAGCTTTCAAGCTCTACAGGACTGACCAGATAGACTGAATGAGATAAACATGTTTCCTGTTCAGCAAAACTCTCCTTGCAAATCTTATATAAATCCAGCACAGACCTTTCATAGCTTTAAAAAAAAAGACAAGTTGTGCAGGCATCCTATTTTTATGATGTTTGCAATTCTCAGTAGGGTTTGGTCAGGGCACACAAGATTGTTGTTTGTGGTGCAGTCGTGTTTAGGAGCTGTAAGTTATTTCATGATGCTGACATCAACTGAGATTTTTGAACCAGATTTCACAGTGAAACAAGTGCAGATTTATGGTTTTAATTTCAGGAAATCTTTCAGATTATTTGGAGACTGCATTCTTGGAATCACTTTCAGTTTAACTCATCAGTGGTTAAGTTGCATTTATCCTCTGGTGCAGTTACTTTGATAAAAAGAAGGTTAAAGATTTCTTTTGAAAAGGAGTTTGTATTTCAGTGTTTGGTAAAATACATTCCTTTAATGCAGGATAACACCAGTTTTAACAAATAATATGTTTTGACATTAATAGCCTCATGTTTATTTGAAACAAGGAGAAAATGGAAAAGTAAGAGGCAGTTTCCAGTTGTAGCTAATGAAAGGCTGGGTTTTTGATTGATGTAAATTGGTACAGTTTTGTTGACAGCCATGGAGTTACAGTTACTTCAGTGAGTGATGTAAGTCCATGGATTGCCTTGTCTGGGCTTCTTAAACTGGCAATTTGTCGTGTCTGTTTGTTCACAAGTCCGAATCCTTTGCAGTGCTATTCTGGGCTTATGCAGAAGGGTGTGAAATGTCAAACTGAGTGTTTTTTCCACTTGATATTTTTCCAGATTTCTTTTGTGTCTCTGTAAAAATCTAACAATTAGCATTGCCTTTTCAAGGACCTTTCTATCTGCGATTTCAATGAGCTGGTCAACTAATTATAGACTCATCAAAGAACAATTAATGTAATCCTAAGGATTTTTTATTTGGTGCCTGCAGAGCCTGGGTAACCAGTTCTGGGTAACCATGCAGCAGATGGTATGAAAAGACACAAGCTTTGGGTTTGCGTTTTTTTTCTGGGGGGTAAAAAGCCTGGTGAACAAAACACATTTAAAGATAGTCCCTTGGAGCATAGTAGGTCTGTGTTAGATGTGGTTAGTGTGGGACAAAATGCTGTGGGACAAGATGCTTGTAAATTCAACTATTAAAAAAGAATAAAGTCTGCAAGAGTTCTGGAGTCCATACGTTGTCCCCTGTGGCTCATACTCTTGCTTTTGACCTCATCCCTGACTTCAAGCACATTTTGACTTTCTCAGTTCTTACTCAGCTCAGAGGTGCTGGCGATGACACACTATCTAAATGAGCAGTTCATTGTGCTACCACTGGCACGCAGCTGTGGTTGAGCAGCCTTTGCCTGGTTTGATTATCTGCTACCTGGTGGTCACATCCAGTAGGTTCAGACCTCAGATTAGTGCTCATTAAAGTCAAGAGAAGAAATCTTTTAGGTGAAGTAACAGAGGCTGGACCTTCTCAAACCTCTTCGCTGTAATTTCAAGTGAAACTTCTCTCTATGTTCCTATGGCACAGATTTTTCCGATGCTTCCCAAAGGAAGTGAAGCTATATTCCATAATCTCTGGACATGCTGTCAGTTTAAGAAGCAGATGGCTCATATATGGATTTACTTGAATTTCAATTCCTTTATCAGAAGGGCAAGTATGGAGCAGTTCCAGAATATGCTTGTTGTAGTTCAGATGTTCCCTTAATTTCAAAATAGTTGGTGAAGGGAGGGGACCTCTTAGTCTTACATGGGAAAAATAACCTTTCCATTCTTGAACTGTTACTCTGAAAGTCTTACCACTAGTCCTGTTATTAGCCTATAATAAATAAAATAGTTATGAAAAAAAAAGAGGTTAATAAAGATGCTGTGGTGGTCAGTCTCCCCTCCAAAAAAAGTGGAATTCTGTATTAAAAATAAATTATTCTCATTTCTTCTTTCAAACTGCCTTCTCTTTCAAAATTTCAAACTGACTTTTGCAGTAACAAAATATTGAGGCTATCTTATTATTTTTTTTAATACTGTGTCATTTGCATAGATATCTTGAATAGAGAAGAATTTTATTAGTATCCTTCAGCTACTCACATGCCACTTGCTAGGAGGTTTAGGGACATCTCATGATGTTCCTCTGACTGGTGTTATGCAGAGATAGCTGAGGCACAGAGAACTGTGAGCCTCAGATGTTAAAATGTGTTCAGGTTCATGTGCAACTCTCTAATTGCAGCTGCATCACCAAATGGTGGATGCATAACATTTATCAGCCCCCAAACCACAGAACTACCTTTTTTCCTCCTCTTGAATTTTTCTGCAGCTGTTTCAGAGCTTATGGAGAGAATTTTCAAAGTCATCTAAATGACTTCAGGATATAGTCCTGCTAACTGTAAATATTAATTAGGAGGTTTTGAACACATTAGTCACATTCTTGTGCTTTTAGGCTAATTTTTTTTCAACGTTGATTATAGAGTAACTTATACAGAATGTAAAACACTAAATGTGGGAAATGCAAAACCTAAAAATCTAATTTTCTTTTAGGGAGAAAAAACAAGAAAGCATTAACTTCACACAGGGATATAAAGCCTAAATTTCTTGACTAAGCAGTTTTAATTCATTTCTTAAGTAGATTGATAGCTTGAGGAAAGATTTAGTAAGTCAGTGAAAGCTGCATATATGTTTGCTTAGTATCAATGAGATTTGGCAGAATAGATCTGCAATTGCTTTTCTGAAGAACCATTTTCCCTACCAATTTTCCCCTCCACCATACCAGGCTGATGAGTTCTGAAAATACCCTTCTGCAAGCCAGGGAAGAGGAAGGAGTCAAGTACGAACGGACCTTTGTAGCATCGGAGTTCATTGACTGGCTGATCCAGGAGGGAGAGGCCACCACACGGAGCGAAGCGGAGCAGCTCGGCCGCAGGCTTTTGGAGCATGGGATTATACAGCACGGTGAGAAATCTACTGCCAAGTAGTAAAAGCTACACTTACTGTAGCACTTCTGTCAGCTCAAATCACATGGAGGGGCCCCTGTCTTTCTGACCATGGTATGTTTAGGTTCTAAATGGTTTCAGATAGGAGTCTAAGTAGTTTTATTTAGTAAAGGGCGCCTTTTTCAAAAGCTCATTGTTTTAGTTCTGAAAATGCTTCCTCAAATGCAGAATATGGCTGGAATTTGAAACTGTTTAATAACAACTTAAGGATGTGGATGAAAAACAGTGGTCCTACACTTGTAGTAATTACCTTCTAGAACTTGCTATCTGCAATGTGTGTAATTGAGGTAAATAGATTTGTAAGGATCAAACAAGGATTAGACCCATAAATAAGCTAAATTCTGGATGCAGGATAAAAATTCCAGGTTCTGTGTATCTCCTTACTTGTAGACAGAACAGAGCATAATCTGATGCCAGAAAACCAACTTTGCCTCTTGGGCATGTAGCAGAGTTGTTCTAGTATGTTTAGGAAAGAAAGAGGATGTCACTTTGGGTTGAAGTGTTATTTGTATTTGTCCTGGTGGTATAACTTCTTTGAGGCAAGAATCAGGTATTTCTTCATGGTCCAATATAATGTGTCTGGCAGATGGACCTTCACCAAGAAGCTCCTTCTGTTAAGGGTGAAGGAGACAGAGTTTTCTCTCTCTACTGCCCTGAGGGTGAAGAACTGAACATCCCTGGCACTAAATGCCATTTTACATGTTGTCATCATCTGTTCTCAGTGCACGTTGCCCTTCTGTGACCAGGCATTTCCCACCACAGAAGTGGCAGTGCCTCTGGGGGCAATGAAGGGGTGCCAGAAGATTACAACAGAATAGCAGAAGATGTTACCTACATTACTTAGTGCAGAATGGGAAAGTAATCAGATGCAAGTGTTGTTACATCAACCCTAATTCTGATAGAGAACAAATTGATGATACCAGTAGGCTGTTAGTACACAAGGTGCTAGATTGACTAGGTAACTTATTTCTTCATGAGAAAGCCTAGTTTTAATGAATAGAGAAAAATGGGTATGTAAGTGACCTGCACAGTTCTGTCATGGTTCTAATCATATTCACATTAACTTGCAATTACTAGGAGCTACTTCTGAATGTTTACAGTGATCAGCTTCCAGTTCTATAGTTACTCCTGTGCTCCCTATGATTTATAGGGTGCCAACTGCTCAGAGCTTGATGGACAGGAAACGTATGCCACTCCTCCTCTTTACAGCAGCAATGATTTCATTCCTATTTTTACCTGAGTATTTTCCATGTATTACATATGTGGTAAACTTCTCTTACCAAAAAAAAAAGTGAGATTTATGCCGGTACAGATGTTTTTGCAGAGGAAATAAAGTCAGGACTTAACATTTGGTACAAAGCTGGGTTTTCTTAGTTGCTGAAATCTTTGCAGAGCTAAGAAACTCAGGATGTGGCTTTTCTTGCAGATCAACCATTGTTTCATTAACTAAGGCAAATGCTCAGCAGACCACATTTGCAGGGAAGTAATTTTGCCCCTGTCAAGCCTGGTTTCAGGGGGCGTTCCTGAGTGACATTGTCCCTGCTCCTTTATTGATAGCCCTGGCCATTCTGCAGATATATCCCCTGCCTGTCCTGCTCTTGTAGTCAAGAGCGTGTGCAAAGCACCCTCTTGGAAAGAGATTTGAAACTCATGAAGTAAAGACAGGGTTCTGGGAATTGGTTGATTGCTGAGGAAGTGGTCTTCACACATGTCAATACCAGGTCATTGCTGCGAGGCATGGTCATCCTCCTCACCCAGGTTTTATTAAAACAAAGGTAACTGAGTGGGGACTTTACAAGGACTTGATGGGGAAGCTGAAAGTAAAGTAAAACTGAACTATGTGCTTGAGATTTATCTTTTGTGAGTGAACGTGCTTTGTGCACACTTCCACTTTGTGAAAGGAGATTTCATTCATTTCACTGCAACAATTTGTCTAGATAGTGTTAGGAATATTGATGAAAGTACTAGCAGAATTAACACAGAGCTGGTTTGGGGTTAATCTTAGCAACTGGATATGATCTGGGTTGTGAAGGTTCATGTAATGCTGGCTTCCTCTAAGAAGGGAGCTCGAAATGAGAACTTCCAATACAGAATTAGGGATATAAACTGTAAAACAGAAGGAGCGGTAGTCTCTCCCTGGCACCCTCCCACCCCCATCTTACCGAGTTCTAGATCCAATTAAAAAACAAAAGAAAGATATTTTTCTGTGTCTTAGTACCATAAATTCATTTCACCATACTGTACTTCCTTTGTTTTGTCTCTCATCAGCAGTACCAAAATGTTACTTGACACTAATTGGCATCCTTGTTGGCAGAACCAGCAGAAAGACTCTTGACTGAACGGGAGTGGAGAATAAAACATTTCCTGTTCTAAAGGCAATCTTTTCCTAGCAGTATTGTTTGATATCCACAATACGGAATAAAATAAAGCTTGCTGTATTATTCTTATGAAGTATTTATTACCCCACCTAATGCGATGGAAAGTAATAGAAACTGTTGCATCAATTGCCAATCTCAGTAGTAATTTTCCAGCCACAACCGAATTACGCAATTCATTTTTACTAATACTGACTTTCATTTCAACTGCTCAGAGAAGCTCTATTCTGCAGCTGAGGCACTGTATTCAAAATGGCTTCCTGACACATTTTTCTTCACTTTAATTGGTCAGACACAAACCAGGTTTCACACAGGAAACAAACACCAACGCTAATTTTAAAAAGGAAAACAGTGGTTTAAGAGGAATTGTATAAACACTGTAAAAGCATCAAATTCTCAGTTTTAAAATAATCTTCGTGATCTCTTTGGACATATGTAACTATACACATTTACCCTGCCATGCGTGAAATGATGAAATGTGCTTAAGTGCTGAATTGCTTCTTGCCAAAATCTCACTAGCCCACACAAATCACTGAGATTAGCTCCACTGGTTGGAGCCTGGTGCTGATAATGCAAAGTTGTGGGTTTGATCCCCATATGGGCCATTCACTTAAGAGTTGGACTCGATGATCCTTGTGGGTCCCCTCCAACTCAGAATATTTTGTGATTCTGTGAAATCATAGCCCACAAACCACCATTTTCACAAATAGGACCCAGATTTCCTTTCCTGTGAATTGGTTCCCCATGTAATATGGAATAAAACCCCCATGAGTAGCAGGGAATTATGCATTGTACATTTCTTGAAGGCTTGTTTTGGCATTGTAGTTGCCGGTAGTTACTTGGCATTTGTTAACCCTGATGGCCTTCATCCAGAACATAGGAATAAAGACTGTGGGAAGAATTATAAATTTGGTGATGCACATACACTAAAAGCAGGGACCAAAGGTGCACAGAACACATTTCTCAGCTGTAGAAAAGCCCGTTTCTAGTATGGTGAGGTATGTACAGCTTGGTAATATTAATACATAAAAGCTTTCCTCCAGGAGACTGTATCTTTCTTAGTTCTTCAAATGGACATGGTGGGACAGATTAGCTACACATGAAGCAGGAGAAGAAGATGGTCTGAGAGCAGGCAGAGGACAATGTGGGCATCCACACGTAGTCAGCCCTTTCTCAGTCTGGAAAACAGGGATACTGAGATGTTCAAGGATGAAAGAGGGTATTCACAGAACTCTTTATGAAAGAGTCATTTTTGGCTCATACTTGCTTATGGCCCTTGCTGCAGAACTCACCCTGCAGCCACAGCAGCAGAGCACTCCTGACATGACAGGCAGAGCCTTCCTGTCCTCCTCTAAGGACTCACAGGGTATGAAAGCTTGAGGGGTGGAGAAACATCTGCCTGCCTTGCAGAAATTTTTAAAGTCTGGGATCTCCAGTGATAAATAGTTTAAATTTTAAAATCTGGTTAATGCTGTTAAGAGAAACCAATGCTATCTTAGGATAGCATCTACAGCTTGCAAGATGAGTATTTGCATTTCCTCCATGACAGCAACCAAACCATAGCACATTTATGAATACTTTTCAATATATTGTAGAATGTAAACACACAGGGATTGCCTTGTACCACAGATGGTACAGTGTGTGCCATTGAGCCTGCAAAAATGAGGGTCTGAGCAGCAGAACTCATCTTCTCACGCCAGATCGCATTCTGTCTCTTTTGTTGCTGTGGTTTCCCAAGCTGCTGCTGACCTTCAAGTCCATGTGCTTGGTTTAATTTCTTCCCTTACATCCCCTCAGCATCTTCCCTGAGCAGTGACCACAGCACAGTTCAGCATGAAACATTTTGCGTTGCTGTGCACTCTATTCCAGGGGGTTGGCGTGTGGATTCCCAGACTCAGACCAGCAGCAAAATAGGTGTGGTGAATTCTCAAAAGGCTTCAGTTTCCTGAACGACTGAGGGGTGGAAGAGTCTCTTTTGGAGATGACAGACTAGCAGCTGTCTTCTTTGACACACATGGTCTGCCTAGACCAGTAAAGCCTTTGATACTGTTTCCTGTGGCATCCTCCTGCAGAAACTGTATTCCCATGGTGTGGATGGGTGCACTCTTCACTGGGTAAAGAATTGGCTGGATGGCCAGGCCTGGAGTATTCCCCAGGGCTTGGTATTGGGGACAGGGTTCATTATTGAGGCCAGTCCTCTTCATTATCTTTATTAAGGAGATCCTTATCAAGGGATCACGGGCAGCAAAGGTGACTTTGCAGGTGACACCAAGTTGGTTGGGAATGTTGATCTTCTGGAAGGTAGGAGGGCTCTATGGAGGGATCTGGACAGGCTGGATTGATGGGCCAAGACCAGTGGCATGGGGTTAAACAAGGCCAAGTGCTGGGTCCTGCACTTGGGTCACAACAGCCTGATGCAAGGAACTCCATTCAACTCTCCAGGCCTGGAGATGAGTGGCTGGAAAGGTGCCCACCGGAAAAGGAGCTGGGGGTGCTGGTTGGCAGCAGCTGAATGTGAGTGAGCAGTGAGCCCAGGTGGCCAAGAGGGCCAATGGTATCCTGGCCCGGATCAGAAACAGTGTGGCCAGCAGGACCAGGGCAGGGATTGTCCCCCTGTACTCAGCAGTGATGAGGCCACACCTCAAGTCCTGTGTGCAGTTCTGGGCCCCTCCCTACAAGAAGGACATTGAGGGACTGGAGCATGTCCAGAGAAGGGCAGTGGAGATGGGGGAGGGGGAGGAGCACAAGTCTGATGAGGAGCAGCTGAGGGAGCTGGGGGTGTTTAGCCTGGAGAAAAGGAGGCTCAGGGGAGACCTCATCACTCTCTATGACTCCCTGAAAGGAGGCTGTAGCCACGTGGGGGTTGGGCTCATCTCTCAGGTAACAGGGGACAGGGCAAGAGGAAAAGGCCTCAGGTTCCACCAGGGCACATTTAGGTTGGATATTATGAAGAATTTCTTCACAGAAAGGGTTGTCTAGAATTGGAACAGGCTGCCCGGGGAAATTGTGGAGTCACCATCCCTGTAAGTATTTAAAAGATGTGTGGATGTGACACTTAAGGACATGGGTTAGTGGTGAACTTGGCAGTATCAGGTTTATGGTTGAATGTCATGATCTTGGAGGTCTTTTCCAACCTAAAGAATTATATAATTTTGTCAGTGCTAGAATTTTATGATGGAAATAAATATATGGTAAGATGTCTTAGGCATGAGATCAATATCTTCGACCTTCACCTTCCTTTAAAATACCTTTCCACTTTAAAAAGTTTTATTGACATAATTGCACTTGGTCAGACATGGCGTGTTCAGGGTAGACACATGTTCTGCTGGCTTAGCACAGAAGCAGGTGCTTATCTCCTTTCAAGAGTTAATATTTTGTCAGCAAACTCCACTGTGCAAATTACTTTCAGAGATGAAAACAAACACTTTTTAGTGACTTAGTGAGAACAGTAAATGTTGACATGTGCTGTGTACCCATCTCTGCAGAAAAATCTTATATCTATTTTAATTTTCCCTATTCTCTGCAAGGACTCTGCGCCTTAGTACAGTAGAACTTCCTTTGTGAAGATGATCAGTGCATTTAGTTTTAAGCATCAAGACACATCATGCAATTGAAACTTTTTTATAATTGTGGAAGTTGATTAAATATCTAATGAAGTATTATTTCTCTTGCTTTTATTGGAAAGCTTTCCTTCTCATATAAAATTGCTGTGAATGATGATGTGCTGCTATATTTACCTTAGATGTCCAACTGCTTATGATTAGCTGATTATGATTCACTTAAAAAATAAAAACTTGCCACGTATGTGAAATATACACTTCCTTAATTCATGATTTCTCTTTGGAACCCCTTTCTTGGAAATATCAACTCCAGATAGCAGTTTATAAGTGTCATTGAAGCATGCCATAAATTCTTGACTTAATTGATCATAGGCTTTCCCCTCCAAAATTAACACATGTATTTTTTAAAACAATTTTTCTAGTTGATCTGAGACCTGAATCACATTAGCCCTTGGATATATCCAAGATTTCATTATGCTAAAAATTATAACACATCACATTTTTACAGATGATGTAAATTTATCAGTAAAATACAAGCCTTCAGTTAGTCTGTGATGTTCTGCAACACAATTTTGTTTTTATTTTAAGTCCTGTTCCCCCTGTGCTGATGGCAGGCAGAAGCACTCTGTTGTTTGTGTGGCAGCTCTTTCCTGGCAGTTCCCATGCATAGGGACAGTAACTGAGCTCACCCATGGTAATTCAGCTGCTCGTGCTAAATCTGGAGACACTTTGCATATTTCTCATGATTTTGCCCTTGTAAGAAGTCAAAGAATAATAACTTTGTATGTAATTGTATAAACTCCCAGCTCCTCAGTCTGTCAGCTTCTCATTGTGCTCTTCTTGCAGTTGTCTTTATCTACAGCAGGGATGGACTTGGTTTTTGAAAGAGCCACATGCTCTATGCTTTATGTAAATAACATAAGAAAAACTCTTTTCATATTAACTATTGAATTCTATTTTTCTGACAGAGAATGGGTTTCAGTTTTTAACAGCTGCAACAAAAAAAAAAAGAGATACCCAGATGGGCCTTTTCATCTTCTGCTTCCCTTGCCACAGACTGTACTTTCCATACTTTATTTGGAAGCAAAGAAAAGCAGTTGGCTATGTTCTGTAAACTTACTAAATTAAAGATGATAAATCCTCATATACAAACCAAAAAAGACTGCTGAAATGTGTGTGATTCAACACTGGCTTTTCATGCTAGAGTAAGTAATATGTATTTGAAAATAGACTGCAAATAGATGGCAAATTGGCTGGAAAGACAAAATGTATATAGAAACACTTATCTGCATACCTATTTTAAGGCAGCAGAAATAACATGTTAATGCACTGATCGGAACATACCACTTTAATAAGAACAGGATACTCTGAATTTCAGTTCCCAAGGAACTTTTGACAGTTTTCTGCTGTAATCCTGATGCTTTAAAGACAGTATAAAAGTTGTCTAGATATTTTTTGGACTACATGAATACAGTTCATTGAAACAGCTCAGAAAGCCCTCCCTAGCTATAGCTCAGAGAGCTGTAGTTATAGCACAGCTTTGTTTTTCTGGACCTAATTACAGTTCCAGGACCTATTTATTTCTGGACATACTTGCTGACTTCACCCTTAGTAGGATGAGCTGGAACAGCTCTCTGGATTTTCTATTTCAAGGCCAGAATCTGCCTTGCAGTTTTATACAAGGGGATAAGTAGAAACAAGAGCAGTTCAAGCTTAGATCCACTGTCTGTTCAAAGTGAATTCCTTGTAATCCAAATAAGAAAAAAATACAGTTTAGTACAGCTGCACTGCCGAGAGTTTAACATGATGGTTGAATACATGCACAGGTGGGCTTATCTACAGTCTGCGTAGCATATAAACATTCATAAAAGTAGGAAATGCAAGTGTTGTGTTTATACAGTGCAGGGAACCCAAGACCCAAGATCCAGGGCCCTGTGCTCACTGAACATCTGTAGCCTCTCTCCCTGGATTTGTGGGAGATCCAAGCAGGTGGAATTCATCAATGTGTGAAAGGAAACTAATCTGAATAGGTGCCATTATTAAAATGCATTTGCAGTGCCAGATTAGCAGAAAAACAGGAAGGCCTTGAGAGGAGTGCGAAAAGCATTGTCCAGTGCTGAATAAAGTGCCAGTTACTCTCCTCCAGCCACACGTGTGTCGGTGCAAGGCAGGAGTGGATGAGGGGCAGCACAGGAGTGGCTGGGTCGTGTGGCAGAGGTGGGCAGTGTGGGGTGAGGACTGGCCGAAAGCTGCGCAGCCGCCCTGTGCAGGTCTCAGCAGCTGTCGGTGTTTGCCAAGTCCACGGGCTCACCACTGCTCTGTGAAAGCCAAAGTGGACACACACTTCCACTGTTTCTTTGGCAGGGCACCAAAACTGGGCTGGCCAAAGGCCTGAGGCACAGAGGAGGCTGGCTCAGCAAGCTGCGTGCTATCCATAGCATTTTTTTAAGGAACCAGTATTTTATGTGTTGATTAGTTTCCTACCCTGTTAAACACTGGTTCTGCTTTGGAGAGGGGAGTGAGAAAGCAAAATGACATGGAATGGGAGCCAGACCCTTCCCTGGGCACACTTTGGGTGCAGGTGGAAGCAGCTCAACCTGTGCTCTCCTTCAGATAATCCCCCAGCCCCTGCCATCCCCTGCCAGCCCCTGCAGCCTGTCAGTGTATGTCTCATCATCCTGCGTTTGTTCTTGCCATGACGTCAGCTCTTTTGGGATAATATCCTGCCACTCCAGAGGTCCAAACTGGTATGGTCATCTCTGACTTGCTATATGAAGGCACAGACTATTGCAGCCAGTAATAGTGAAGGTCTAGAATAGTCTCCTGCAACTTCAAACTGCATTTCACATCATTTTAATAGAGGAAACTACCTCATTAAAGAGATAAAGTGTACTTTTGAAGAGACGGGCTGCTGCCTTGTGCAGTGAAAGGCTTGGAAATGTGCTGTGCACTGCTGGAAAGAGTTCAGTGCTGCTTTTGTCTTTAAGTGGAGAAAGATGTGACATATCCACACTGAAAAATCCATACACTCTGCTCATGTTTTATAACGTCTTCCTCTTAACCCTAGCACAAGCACACTCTCACACAAACAAACAAGCACACACTTCAATGTGTCCTCCGCTCTCTTGAGAAAAGCTGCTCATCTGGCTCCTCATGGAACTTTGATCTCCTTCCCACTGCTCCCTCAGCATGGAACAGCCATTCCCTGGCTCCAGCCACGAGCTTGCTTGGTGACAGCGTTGTTTCTGGGGACGTGCAGAGCAGCTGGAGTGCCTCCCTGGATGTGTTCTACTGGGGACTGCAGCTCTCAGCTGGTAGAAAGCATTAATCACCACGGTGGAGATGTACACAGATTATCAGCGCTAAAAATCATGGGAAATTGAAGTGGTGGGAGGGATTTGGGGGAAAAGCCAGTTATGAAAATGGCCTGATTTTTCAGGCATGAGTCATACCATTTATTAAAATAGGCTTTTGTACTTTCTAAAGCTTCCTTGGTTCTATGAAATCAGTGTAAAGCTAATATTTCTATCTCTGCTGTGCATCAGCTTCCTTGAAAAAGTGGAAAAGGCTGTTTGAGCTCCATGCAGATCCTGGGATTTTATGTCAGAATCAGAAGCTGAAAGAAGATTTGCATGGATGTTACTATTTATATTTTATGTATCTGAACAGAAACTGTGAAGCAGCCAGGCACAAGAAGCCCCAGAGCTGCAACATTAAGTGCTTCCAAACAGAGAAAATCCAAAATAAATATTCTGATTTTTCTCATCTTAACAGTAACATGAATGGTGAATGACCAGCTAAAACCCTTGCCAATGAAATTTACAAACTCTAAGGATAGATGAGATAGTAAACAAATAATTGAACTCTATTAATTAAATGGTCATTACCCCAAAAGAGAAGGGATTTTTGTGTAACTAATGGTATAACTACAAGGCAATACATCAAAGAAATGAGAATACAGGCTCCACTCGTTGCTGTGGAGCAGTGCTGTGCAGGGAAAGGAGGGTGTGCAGGGCACAAATTATTCCCATTTTATGCTATTTGTGCAGTACAGTGCAGTAGTAACTGTGAGCCTGAGATGTACAAGAAGAAAAACAGCCAGTAAGAAAAGGGGAATGAGGTTGTAATTGTGGGCATGCAGTTCTGGTAAGTGGATTTTTAGGAAAGGTAAAGAAATTCTGAAGAGGACTCAAGGAGGGTTAAAAAAGGTCAGCATTTAGGGGGTAGTATTTATTCAGGTGATAAAAGATACGTTTGAGAGTTGGCTTCATCTTTTCACAGACTTCTTTGCAAAGATCTTTGACCAGATTGTACATAACTTTCTAATGAAGGTATGACAAAATCCAGGGATTAACAGATAAAGTTAAGCAAATTCATCTTTGAGTTAAATCTTTATTGTCTGGCAGGGCAAGTGACTGAGGTTTGAATAGCTTTTAAAGGGAAAAGTAAAGTGGTCAATAAATGCTTTAAAGTATGAGTAAACTAATTTTTTTTTTTGTAAGATTAAAAGACAGTTGTTAAATTTTCTTTCTGGGAGAAATTTTGTGGCCTGTGTATGGGGGAGATTAGACGGAAGGGTTGTGACCCTACCTCCAAAGTTTGACATTGCTGAGTATATGTTAGTGTTGGTGCCTTTCCTTCCAGGACCGTAAATGTTCTTGTGTACTTTTATGGTTTGGAGGTTGCCAGTTACCATGTTTTTACTTTACTCCGTTTGGTACATTTCTTTCTATTGCATAAGGTGCACATTGTAACACAAACATGTTGCCACCTGAACAGCCGTGAATTAAATTGGAACGAG
The DNA here is from genome assembly GCA_013397175.1 of Platysteira castanea. NCBI lineage: Eukaryota > Metazoa > Chordata > Aves > Passeriformes > Platysteira > Platysteira castanea. Next base: position 966,240 of record VYXC01007077.1, on the reverse strand, counting down.
AAACATGAAGTCACCCCACCTTGCTCTTTGCATCGCCCTCATAATGTACAAATACAGGTCCTGACACTCGTCAGCCACGGCTTGACTGTTAAAGACAAACTGAAATGGGTGCCAGTTTGCTTTTCTATGCTGGACTATGAAGGGCAGGGAACTAATCCAGGAGTAATAATGTCAATCCCTGTCTAGAGCAGCAACTTCCGTGAGAGGCACAGATACCTGGAGCAAGAGCCTTGTCAGCTGCCACAAGTTCATTTGCTCCTGCCTCTGAGTCAACACCCAGAGGTAACAACCTCTAAATTGCCTTTAAAGAAACCGCTCCTGGGCAAGTCTGTGCAGCCCTCTCAGCATTCTGCCATCGGTTTGGAAAGCTTTTCACTCCCACTTTCCTCTGCTGCTTGCAGCAGAGTGTGGGCTGCTAAAGCAGTTGAGCTGAGCACCCGTGACTGCACCTGTACCTCTCACCCAGCAGCTGCCAGTGCAACAAACCCAACCTTCTGTGTGTGCTCTGCATCCAGCATTCACAGAGTTGTGATTTACCAAGGGCAAGGGCATCTATAGCTCCTCCTGGTTCTTGCTGAAAGTCAGCCCCTGCACCTGAGGAGAGCTTTCAGAGGCAGCCAGCACCCACACCTGCCGCCCCCTCCTCAACCTCTTCCTTCTGATCCATGGTCTGGAAATCCCTTTTTCAACACCTTTCCACATACACTTATCCTTAGGCAGAGTCACAGCCTGGACATTTCATCAGAAATCATGAATAAGTCAGATGATTTAAAAAAAAAAAAAAGCTCCATGAGGCACAGTTATAATTTTGGTGAGAGATTTTATTTGATGATGTATGCACAAGGAGGGAGTCTGAGCTATACTACTCCTCTGTGTATTTTTAGCTTCCTTTTAAATATGTAAAAATTTACATGTTGCTACAAACACATGATATGTGAACTATCCTTAGAAATGAGGAGGTTAAAATATGAAAGTCAAGGAGCACACCAAATTCTATCCTGATGCTACTTGTCATAAGCATTTTGTCTGCAAACCCTTTGTTGTAAATCATATACAAATATTCTCCAACACACAGTCATTGGACTTAGCTTTTCCACTTGCACTCATTTATTGTATAAAAATTTACCCTTCTATGGACTGAGATAGTTACAGCAGAGATTAATGACTTCAGTGGAGAACCTAAGCTTTGCTGTTTTACGTATATAAATATTACAATATTTCAGTCAAAACAAGTATTGTTATTCTAAAATATGTTCAGTATCTTGGCATAAAAATGTTTACATTATCTAGTTTCATGGTCAGTAATTCTTGAATTTCAGCGTGCTTGATGATGTCTGCAGCAGGAGTGTGTGTTTATCTCTGATTATCATAACTTCTGAGTACTGCTAGAGCACTTCAGTTAATGACACAAACAACAGAATAATTTTAGTTAAAAACTATAGTGTCATAATATTTAACTTGACTCAGAAACCATACTGATATTTCTTACATTGTGAATGGTTGGCCACAGTAGTTCTCTGCAAGGGAGCATTTGTGGATCCCACTTTCATTTAAGATTATGAATTGCAGTAGTGCTGAATAAGTAGAGCTTGCCTTTTTAAGACTGAGTTTGAGATGGCCTCAAAAAAATTTTTTTGTCTCTAAATTAAGCTATTCTAATAATGTGGTAAGATATTGATAGATATTGCTGTTTTTACTTATTATGTCAGTGATCTTAAAGTGAAACTGGTAGCTGGAAACACCTACGTACTAACTCTACCTCTGATAGCAAATCCTTAGACGGATGTAGGCAAATCTCCAAATCTCTCATCTACTTCCGTTCTTCAAAAATAGTGATTGTTAGTAAGTGTTGTTTAATAGTATTGCATATGATATGTATCCAAAATGGGGAACACAGCAGCAGTGTGTGCCTGCACTAATTAATTTGTCAGAACACAGTAACGAGTTACTTGCGATGCTAAATTGGACTTAACGAAGCCATTTTGCATCCCTGTGGACACAACAGATTCAGCGCCAAAATGAAGCAGAAAAAAGCCAAGTGGCACTGGCTCTTCCAAAAGTCTTTGACAGAACCAGGCAATCTGAGGGATACCTTAGAGCCTGCGCTGTGTGACGCTGGGGCAGATGGCCTGTATGGTAGCTTGGGCACAAGCACGGGCAGTTCAGAAAGTTCCTGTGTCCTGACTATTCCTGTGTCCCAAAGACAGAGGTCCATTTGTACAGACAGTGGCCTCTCTGACAGTGACCCAGGCAGGCAAGGGACATGCTTCTTTGCAAGATGGTCTAACCTCATAAGGCAGTTTTGGCATCCACTTAGAAGATGGTGCCCTGAGGATCATATCTAGGACTGGCATCTTCCTTTTTGTCTGGGTGACTTGACATCCCTGGAGAAGGTGACTGGACTTTTTCCTCTTTGAGGTTATTTCTTCAGCTCACAAACATCAAATGACTTCCTGGCAGTTTAAGTGTAAATACAGCCTATTTTGCAAGGTTGTCATGTGTGGTGCAGTTCTGCGAGGTCCCTGAAAAGTAACCTGAGACACAAGGAGGTGTGAAGAAGGGATGAGAGCAAGACTGTGTTGGGGATGAGAATGAAAGGAAAGCAGGCCAGCAGGGCTCCGGGATCTGGGTCTTGTGTAGCACCTTGGACTCTGCTGGTTTTTGGAACCTGTGTTTTGGGTAGAGCAAAAGTTCTGTGTCTGCAGTAGAAGGCCAAGTGACTGAATCATGTAATCCTAGACTTGACTGACCTCAGTGCATGCCTGTGTTGTTGTTTACACTTTACACGTAAATATCTATAGCCCACCAGTTCTTATGGGTTAGTATTGCAAGAAATGTAATTTATAAACTAGGAAAATCACGAATCTGGATTCTTCATTGAAAAGGTCAGCAATGGGCAATTGTTTCTGTGGAATGTGATCACAGAAGCTGGGTGAAAATGGAGAAGAATGTTGCCAAACACCTACTGCAGCTATTTTAGATTCTGCAGTACTGATGCAGAGAATACTCCAGAGGGCTTTCCTGCAGTCAGGACCTGCAGGAGTCAGAGCACTTTCAGGACCTGGCACAGAGCTCCATCCAACTTCTGCGTTTTTCATCGCTGGTAAGATGCAGAATTGGTGGCAGCCAACACGCAGACATTACAGTGATATTGCAGTCTGGGGATAGGTTTGGTGCTCCTGCTCTGACACCAGCACCCTGGGATTTGCTCTCAGTGTCAAAACAGGTTGCAATTAAAGTTTTTGTTCATTATGTAAGAAATGATTTTTGGCCAGGTGCCTGTTCCCAAACCTTGTGTATCCTTGCGAAGGGGGGAAGTGGCCTGCAGGAAATGTCTGGGACACGGTGTCTGTGGTGAACAAGACAGAGGAAATACACAGGTCTTGATTCTTTGCTGCCCTGTAGCTCTGGACAAGGTAGTTGGACAGAGCTCCCAGGGGCTGTCCTAGACTGATGAATTTAGACAAAACTTGACGTAAGGAGCTAAGTCTGGTCTGTGGTGAGCAGCAGCAGCAAGCAGCATACAGAGGAAGCATGCATGGAGGTGGACCATTATGCAACCTGTCATGAAAAGGTGAAGTACTTCTATTTCCATTTGGCAATAAGAAGTCCATGTCATTAATCAAAGAGGTGTAAAAGATTCTTTGCAGCATTTGCCACTACAATTCCTAGTTTGTTATTGCTGCTATAAAGGGTGTTTACTGAAGCCACCCATGTGAAGCTGACCACCTTCCTCCTCTGTCTGAATCTACACAGAAGAGGAGAGCTCTGAGCTTTGCTTCCTTACAGCAAGGTCTGTAGTTCACAAGTTGCACATGGATTAGATTTCTTTCTATGTCTACCAGGCATAGACTTTCTATCCATTTCTTTTCCTAGTGTCCAACAAACACCATTTTATGGACAGCAACTTACTCTACCAGTGCAGAATGAATTTCCGCCGGCGGCGGCGATTAATGGAGCTCCTCACTGAGAAATCTCGCTTGATGCCAGAAAGCCATGACAGCCCCTTTTGCCTGCGTAAACAGAACCATGACAACAGGAAACACACCAGTTTTCTCTCAGGTGACTCATTAATTATACTGCTGTATGTAGGGTGACTCTGTGGAATATTAAAAAATTGGTTTTGGACAAGGGGTTTCAGTTTTAGAAAAAAAAGCAGGGCTGAGTATTATGTGTCCCTGTTCATAGGGATTGTCCATTCAGTCAGTTTACCAAACCTATAGCTCCCTGGGGTATCAATGTATCAATGGCATTTCAGATGCTGATCAAACTTTGGTGTCCATTTTCAAACTGAACTGGCTAAGTCCCCCAAACTCAAAGTAATTTGTCATACATTGCGTGGAGTTTTCAAGAAGATTAAAAGTGAGGGCAAGGGACCCTTCAGCTTTTGTGTACAGCAATATCTAGTAAGAACTAAAAGAAGGGAAAGGAAAACTGAAAAAACCTAGCTCCCTATGTTGAAATGCCTCCTAAAAAACACTGCTGTAGGAGCAGTTCAGCCATCCTGTTAGTTACAGCTTTACTCTCATGCAGTGACTCTTTTAACAGTGTAGGACACACTAACCCATTCCCAGTGCTGTCAGTGAAAGCATGGCTTGTTGATGTTTTTTTAAAAAGAAACAGGGAAATGGCTTAATAACTGGTACCAGCTCCCTTTCTCTCTTTGTTTTCTCTCTGCTTTTAGTGAGTCCCACCAAGGAGATAAAGATTGTGTCGGCAGTGCGGAGGAGCAGCATGAGCAGCTGTGGCAGCAGCGGGTACTTCAGCAGTAGCCCAACACTCAGCAGCAGCCCTCCCGTGCTCTGCAACCCCAAATCTGGTGAGCACCAGCATGGCTTACGATGCACGGCAGCCAGGGTGCAGACATCTCTGTGAGAGAAGGCGATGTGAAGAATGCGTGTCATCACGCCTAAGCTTATATTTCCAAGAATACATTAAAAATTCACAGTGTCACAGGTTTTGTAGGCCAGAGGGTACTATTATCATCTTCTAGCCTGAAGTCCTGTTGAAAACAAGCCAGATGTCTGCCTCCAGTAATATCTGCGTCAAGTCCATAATTGTGGTTTGAGCTGCAGTTTATCTCTTAGGAGGACGTGCAGTCAGAGGCCTAGATTTGCCTCTTCATTGCCAAGCTCTGAACCGGTTCAGATCTCCTCCTAGAGACATTCCTTTGGTGCAAGTCAGAGGAGAGTTTAACTGTGCAGTGACCACTTGAGCTGCCATGAAATAACATCTCTCAGAAAACAGCAGCCTCTAAAAAAAACTGAGGCAGCATTGTTTCAGCCTGTCAGAGACCATTCAAACATTTTCAGCTGTTTTAAGTCTTACACTTGTCTGTTCAGTAAGTAGAAGTAGCATTGAAGCTTATTTTCCTTTCGAAAGGATTTCCTATCCCACGCCGGAAGGTTAAACACACCCATTCCTCCACAGCTCACTTAAAATCGTTTCTTACTGTACATCTGGAAAGGGAAAAACAGACTAAGATAGATATTGTTTCAGCCTCTGTTTCCCTCAGAAACAGCCCCAAATATCAAACAGGGCCCCTGCTGCCCTTTGAGTTCCTTGTTATTTCAAATTCACCAAGTCTCTGCCAGTGGTGTACTGTACAATGGGTTAAGGCTTCAGTGGATAGGTGTAATCTTTGGTTTCAGAAGGATGCTGGCATTTGAAGTAATTATAAGAGAGTGCCTCAAGCACTAGGTGAATGCTGTTCAAAACATTGACCATTTACTCTGGAGATGAGTGAACTAAAGTGTATATAATTCCTGCTGTGCAGACTGGCCATCAGAAAGGGAAGGATATTTTCCTTCTCTCTCCTCTTAGCACATTTCCTTCCCTCTGCTTAAGCTCTGCTGGGAAGTGAGTATGAAGCTCTGAACTAAAATAATTGGAAGGACTCAGTAGGATTATATGCTCAGAAGCCATAACCCCCTCCAGCAGATCTGCTGCCAGCCTGAGAAATGCTGTCAATTCTAGTGGCCATTGCATCCTCAGAGTGTGTTACGGTTGGGTATTGAGCACCACCTTACAATATGCTCACCCGTTTATGCAAGGGGCTTGCCCCTGTATAAAAAGTGCTACAATATCATGTTTTGGCAGAATATCTCTTAGGTATACTTTCCAGAAACACTCTGGTAGCTTTTGTATGGGGAGCTGTTTGTCCCCAGTACATTAATTACATCCTGGAAAATTTTCTGGGATGGATAAAACAGCATTCATGTGCTATCCATAAATGTGTGTGTTATCTGAAGTATGCCAACTATTCTGTTCATTTATGGTTCTGATTTTATATGAAGTGTCAGCCCATGAGTAGTGAGAACAAGTTTATTTTAATGCAGCTGATTACACAACACTGGAAGAAAGAGAATAGGCTGATGTTGCTCTTGCATAAATTTTTTAGAAGAAATTTTCCCTTAGGACTAGTTTTCAAACTCTGAATAGCTTTAACAGACTCATATTTGAAAGAAGACAGCAATGGGCTTATAAACAGACTAGTTTTTAAGAATTATACAATTACTGGCAATGTAGGGTTATTTCTCCCAGAGCCCGAGTACAGATCCACACGTCAGCTCACATAGGTTAACATAAGGCTGTCAGATGTAAATGTTATGAGGAATTCTTAATCCTCTGCTGACTATAAAGAGACTTTGTTCACAAATAGCTTCCTGCTGTCCAGACCCTGAGCTATTGCTGAACTACGTGCTAGTAAACAAAAGGCAGAGGTGTATTTATTGTTAGACTAGCTCTCTTGCAGGCAAGCACTTTAAAAACACCCAGGTCATGACTTGACCAACCATGTAGAAAAACAGTCATCAAACAAAAAAAACTTTCTGGAGGAATAATGACGGGAGGCACATAAGGGAACCCTACCTGGATGATTTACCTGATTCTGACTTGTCAAATGAGCACAATCGTTCAGTTTTTTCATGTTGACCAGACAGGCTCTGCAAAGCGTAACACTGGCTAAATGACAGTTTGTCAAAATGCATGGCAAAGTATTTTAAAAAATATATAGTATTGGTTTGTCTGCTAGAATTCTCCCTGCTCCCATGAATGTTGTTAAGAACTCAAGAATGTCTTCAAATACCATCTGTGAGAAATTTTGTCTCCCACCTGTGACTGAAAAGACAGACATTGTCAAAATTATTTATCACTAAAAGAAAAACTGACATAATTTTAAGGGAGAAGCAGGCAAATAGGGTGAACAGCATATATCTTTATGGTATCCTCTGTATCGTGAAGCATTTATGAAAAGATAAAAAATGGTGCACAGGATGGTATTGATTTGCTTTGGCAGAACTTTAGATTTACTTTGTTCAGAAAATTATGCCACTACATAGGAAGGCAATGGGCACCTGCAGAAACTTACTGGTATTTTCTTTCATTTAAAATCCCAGATACTTGCAGGTTACCTAGTCTGTCCCTGGATAAGATGGGAGTTATAGGTCTGTGCCTACAGCTGCAAAAATCTCTTGAGATAATTCCTCACCTGAGCAGGATTTTCTTGCTACTTAATTCTGTGATTCAAATTCAACTCAGGTGAAATAGCAGAGAACATCCAACAAGTACACAGTAAGCTGGGAAGGAAAGCTGTTCTGTGCCAGGAAGGTTGGTCACTTGTTTCAACACTGGACACAGGAAAAGCCACTTCTGATTTTTGTGATAGTGTTTAGGGGATTTTGATTGCAGACAACAAAGTCTGTTGGCTAAATGCCCCAATTTTCCAAAGATCTCATAATTTATAGTCAGAGTTATTCTGCAGGCTTTTCCTTGGTTCTCTTACTTCTTTCAAGCAAGTCTGCAAGAACTGAAAGCATGAATGAGAAGTCAGGCCAAAAAGAGGTATCCCGACACTGTATCTTATTTATTAGGAGAAACTCCAGAGGAATGTTTTTATTGAATATTCATTTCTGTACCTCCACAGTATTAAAGAGACCTGTGACTGCTGATGAGCTCTTGATGCCCGGAGCCCCATATGTTAGAAAAACTTTTACGGTATGTCTCCAGTATTTTTCTTTATTTCTTTATTTTCTGTTATATGCTTAGGGCAATCCAAACAGATATTTTCTGATGGGATAATTAGAGCTTATTTGCATTTGCTGAGGTTTGTACTTTAAAATCCCAGATTTCATTATCAGTACTTCCACTAATTTCAGGTCTGATTTGGCACTTGTTTATCCTGTCTTTATGCCAGTGTGATACTGCTGACTTAAAAAGGGTGTAAAATTATATAAAGCCAGTAACATTTATATTATACAAACTCATCCAGACTTGGTGCCTCTGCTCTGCAGGAGTGGATCACGTACCTGAATTGAAGTTTTCTACCAGGGTCTTTTTATATGATGGGACAGAAAATTCGACTCATACATTATTAGAGCCTTTCTTTAAAGAGGTTTTTAAATCTAGTCATTGGAAGCATTGCTTTAACAGCCTCCTAGTTCAACAAAAAAAGTTCACTAAAAGCAAGAGGAATCATTTGGATAGAGCCTTTCCCGTGAGTGACATAGCAGCCTGTACTCTACTGTGTTGGAAGTATAAAGATGTTGAAATTATGTCTTGGACCATTTAGAAGTTGCCCTCTTGAATTTCATGGAGCTGCTTGAGAGTGATCATGTTCTTTCCTCTTTCCAGATCGTTGGTGATGCCGTGGGCTGGGGCTTTGTGGTGCGGGGGAGCAAACCCTGCCACATCCAGGCTGTGGACCCTAGTGGGCCAGCAGCTGCGGCTGGGATGAAGGTGGGTTTTCAAAATGGGATGATTTCCCAGGGAGAGTTGTGCTGCTCAGTGAAGGTCTTGGGCTAGCTGTATGTGGGGAGGGAGAGGTGCTTTTGTTTCCAGTGTTGAGTGTCTTTGTCTCAGTTTCCGGCGTTTGTGCACAGTGAGTTCTGTTGCCTTTCAAGCCCCTCCTGTTTCTTTTCTTCTGTCCTTGAGATTCTTGAAGTCTCTTTTTCACATAAGACTGGATTATCCTTTCCAAGCTGCATTCTTGACCTTTTCCCTTTTTGAGGTGGGTGTTTATTCACATGGTTGGCTGGTTTTGGTGGTGGTAGTGGTGTTCTGGTTTTTTGACTGATTTTTTATTTTCATGGTTTTTTTCAACTCTGCACAATTTTAGCTTTCCTCTTTACTGTCCAGTTTATGTGATTTCTGGTATTCAGCTTCTGGACTTCGCCTGTGTAGGAACAGGCAAAGTCAGACACACCTAGTGAAAGTGAAGCTAGCATAGCCCATTGTTCAGTGCAAAGCAGTCACGATTCAACACAGTTTGGAAAGAACAACGGATGATACTTTCATAAAGAGCTGAAATGGTTTCATAAGTGATTTAAGAATCAATAAATACACATTCCACTTTTAGCTTTTGCACTGCTAATGCAGAGTGCATTGACTTACCTGTGGGCTTGGATCACATCCTGCATATATCTGTAAATTAATCTCTGCCTTGTACAAAGAAAAAAAAAACACAAAATATTATGTTAAGTACAGATGAAAGCAAGAATATTAAGTTAGCTGCTACACCTGCTCCAATGGCTAGAAAGATTAAATTACCAGTTTATGCTATGTTTTATTGTATGGCAGCAACACAGATGAAGGTTTTAGGTGAATTCCACATGCACCCCAGTTTGCCATGAATTTTGTCCAGCCTTCTAATTCATCACACTCATCCCAGTTGTCTCTCACCTGGATATTCACACCCACCAAGCTGGAGGCCACAGCTCCAGAGATGCACATCCTGCCTACTGCATGGTGCCAGACCTGCCTTGGGACCCTCCTTAGCAAGTGCACAACAGGAGTTTTTGCTCTCTGGCTGCTGAATTGTTTTTTAATGAATCTTTCAAGAACATACTGTCTTTGAAATGTTGTCGTTGTTTTTTTGGTTTTTTTTTTTAAGTCCAGGCAGGCAAAACCCCTGGGACAGCAAATAGCAGCTGCAGAGCCTGTTGGTACATGCAGCACCCAGACACATCCTGCTGGCAAACAGGATTCTGAGGGAGCTGGAATTTTTTTGTGTTTTATACAACACCTAAATATAATATACATTTACAATTTTTATATGAAGAGTATAATTTTCAAATAATGATCCTGCCTAAAATTTAAAGGACCTAAATTTAAGTAATTAATTCATGTGTATATGCTAGATCCTGAACTTGGGAGTTTAGTATTTTATGCCACCTTTTATTCTCTGAATAGAGAAGCTAGCAGTAAAGTGGAGCAATTCTGAAACCTGACTTGTAAAAAACAACACTGTGGTGTCATATGTGTAATCCCATGGGGTTGCAGAGGACTGCCTGAACCATTCAAGACAGATGAATGCAAAGTAGTTCACTGTCTTGAGAGGAACAGTGTTGTAAAACTGGGATATATTGCCTTGATTTTACACAAGGACAGATCTGATGATTTTCAAACCTGTTTTCTTTATGTGAAATGGTTTTTCAGAGCAGAATTGCACATAAAAATTTACAGCCGTGTATGAGATGAGCCCCACATCAGACACAAAAATTGTTGCCCCATTTTTGGAAATACTGAATACCTTTAGCCTAGTGAAGAAATGGTGTTTTTCTCTGAAAAGAAGGGCTTTTGTTGAGATGTTCCCATGGCAATAAGTATGTAAATCATAGTGCAGTATTTGAAATTTAAAAAAAAATCTATGTCACTTAGGCCATCTGTTTACAGAACTCCTCAATCTGGTAAATTTAAAGGAATCAAATGACTGGCTTAGATGACAGCTCCTGGAAGTTAAACATTTCTCTGTGTGGAAGCTGCAGGAAGGGCATTTTGAAAATAGGCTGTTGGGCACGGTAACTTCTGGTGGGCTGGTGCAAGAGGCTTTTGTCTGGAAAAAGAGTGCTACACCAAAGAAGCGCTAACAAGGAAAGTTGGCTATGATGAAAAGGGCAAGAATTTGAAGAAGAGCCAAGCCTTGGCGTTGCAGTTTGTAAAAAAATTCTTGGCATTCACAGGGGGGATTTTCCTCCTAAGGAGATGCATCCACTGTAATTGTTTTTAGAAGCGTCTTTATTTGTAAAGCTTGTGATTTTGCACTTGCCTGTTTTGGAGAGCACTATTTTCCTGTCTCTGTGTTATGCTGGACAGACTGTTGAGAGAGGACTGCTGCCTAGAATCTCATTGTAGGACCTCTGTTTGTGCATTTAAAATTCTACCGTGTATCACAGAAAGCAGTAAACATTGCAGGCTCAACCTACCTGCTGGACTTAGTCATGGCTTGCTTTCAGTTTGACCTTGGCTGGGCTCTTGGCCTGCTCCAAAGTGCTGTGAATTGTAAGTCTGAGTGGAGAACTCAGTAAGCTTGGGACAGAGCTCTGACCACATGCAGTGGCTGCGGCTGGGCAGGGCACAAGTGGCTGGGACACGTGGGCTCTGTCACATGTGTGCACCTCAGCGTGGCAGCACTTGCCATCTCCTTACGTGTGACATCCTCTTCTGGGGGAATTTTCAGACAATTTATTTCTGGCAAAATCCCTGCTAGCATGGTCTGCTGAAGATGTGTGAGAGGCTGTAAGCTTTAGGACTTGATACCTCTTTTGGGGCTGATAAATAGGATTACCACTCACAGTCTGAGGTTTCAGGTGTGAAGCTGAGAAAATAATTCAATCAATATCTAGTCAATTAGCTTTATTAGCGTATTTTTGGACTTGGTTTGCTGAAGTGTGGTTGCCTGTTGCAGCGCTGTGAGGAGAGTGGTTGCTGTAAGCGCATTACCGAGTGGGAGCTGGAGGTGACGCGAGGCTATGAAAGGAGTCAGTGTTGCGATGCGTTCTTCTGAGTTATTTGCAGCTCTGTTTAGCTGTCTGCTCTCGTCAGCAGTGCAGACAGAAACAGCAGGATTTTGAAGTTCCCAGGTTGCTTTAAAATTCATTATTGACTGGCTGAAAAATGTGGTTCTCTGCAGATGACATTGCTAAATATTGCCAGCTGTTGTCAGTAAAACTATTTTTCTCTTTTTTCAATGATTTATTCTGTTAGTTCATTTCTGTTTTTAAGGTGCAAATATTCTTTGAAAAGTTACAACTTGACTTCAAACTGGTGACTTAAATTATGCATCACATTGTTATTTAGTGTGCCATAACTGCGACAGAGTGTGACAGAACAAGCAGACCTAGCTAAGTATGAGGCTTGTGAGAGGGACAAATTAATCACTCATTTTGCTGATCATCCATTCTTCCCACTGGCTGGAGAAATCAGTGCCCAACTCCAACCATTATAGAAAGCTATCGGATTCCTTAAACTGATTCTTAGCAAATTAGTATTTATAGCTGTTACACGTACAGTCTTCAAATCCTACAAATTGCCAGTGGCTGCTCAAGCTTTTCTAGCCTATTCTTCTTCATTTCAGTCAGCAGCAGGGAATTTGAAGGACCATGTATGGTCACTGGTACTAACCCCTTCTATTTGGAGCTCAGCTTGGGAACTGTGATGTGCAGCCAGGACCCTTTCAGCATGGTTCTGCTCTCCTGATCTCTAAAAGCTGGCACAGGGAGGAGATCAGCTTCAGAAATTTTCTGCCTGTGCATTCATCTTCTGCATTCACAAATGATTATTTCAGGTCCAGTTTCTCAAATGATTTCACTAGCAGAATAAGACCCAACTCTCAAGAGTGATTGAGTTGCCACTGTGTCAAGAAGCCGACTGATGTCACTTCATCAAGGCCATTAAAACCATTTCATGCAATCAAAGGAACATCTGTACTATCTGATTAGTCCAAAGAATTCAAGTAGTGCCACAATAACAGCATATTACAGGCTTGTAACATGGAAGACTAAAAGGCACACATTATAAGTGTCTAGTGGGGTGAAAAACAACCCAAAACCATGTGATGTCAGAGGAATTGCCAATGCCTTTTATTCCTGCAGTTGGAAGAAATTTCAATGTGAGATTCTCGTGAAGTTGACCATACCTCACACTGCAGAGAAACACAAAACCCATTCAATGGTCCTTGCCAACCTCAAACATGAGGATTGCATAACCGTTTGGCAAGCAAGGTAAATCAGTCTAAAAATCCTTAAAAAAAAAAAAAAATTCCTCCAGGAAAATGTATCCCAAGTCCAGTTTCCAGTCTTTTACAGGATAGTGGGAAAGGTAGAGAAGTATGGATATTGTGAGAAACTTCCTTCTAACACCTAAAGGCACCCTAGTGGGAGCTTAAAAACTGGGATTTATATTGTATCAATAAGGCACAATGTACATGCCTTCATTTAACCCTCTCTGTGGAGTTTAGGAAAGAGAAGGTACCTCAGTGTTTAATGCTGGGCCTCTAGCTCTTTAAAGCACTCCTGAGATGCTTCAGTGCTAATTGAAGGTATGTGAAGGGTACTTTCATTTTTTCATGGAATTGAGCTTTAAATGAGAAGATGGAGTAGGCTTGGATAAATATTTATGCTGTGCACTAGCATATGGTGTTGTTGAAGCAGATGCAATTCAGTCTTAGAATTCTTATCTTATACCAACATGTTACTGATTGTAGAAAAGCATAAATTACACGAGTTGCCATCTGTTTTCAATTACAGCATAAAAACACCGAGGCAGGTTGGGATTTTCCTTTAGCTGTGTTATCAGCTCGCTGCTGAATTTGATAATTACATTAGAGTGAGTTGAGAATGGATGTATTTGGTAATGTGAACACTCAAAAAAAGTTGCTGACAAACTGCTTTCATAGCTTGTCCATAAATAGAGAAGCAGCAGAGCTAAACATGCATAGCACTGCCTACAATGAATACCACTGCTGTAGAGCTTGAATATAAATGTATATATAAATTTCAAACATATCTCTGTAAGTGCTTCATTTTCTGATAGTATTTAATTATAAACTATAGTATAAAGGTCCATTCTCCTCCACAGAAATGTAGAAGCTGTATTCAAGCATCTAGGACTTTGAAAAAATCTAATTTTAAGAAATTAGATTTTATGTTTTACCATAAAATCAGTCTGGATTTGCAAAACCAAAGAAAATTCAAAGATGTTTTAACTCTGTCTTTGGCTTTATGCAGCAGTAACCAGGACCTCAGATTTTATGTGCTACTATCACAAGAGATTGGAGTGTGAGCTGAGTAGGGTAGCATTAGCCTCAAACATCATTGAAGTCATTCTTGAGAAGAGTGGTTGTTACATTACAGAATCAAAGAATGGGTCAGGTTGGAAGGGACCACAGGGGATCATCTGATCCAACCTTCCGTCTCAGACAGGGTCATACTGGAGCACATTGCACAGGATTGTGCCCATCCAGTAAGGGGGATTTCACAGTCTCCCCAGTCAGTCTGTTCCAATGCACGGTCACTGCACAGTAAAGAAGTTCTTCCTCACGTTAAAGCTTCCCGTGGAGCTTCCTCCTTCCTCATGGAGCTTCCTGTGCTTCAGTTTTTGCATGTTGCCTCTTGTCCTGTTGCTTGGAACCACTAAGAAGGGCCTGGTCCATCCTCTTGATACCCTCCCTTTATATATTTATAGACATTAATGAGGTTCTCTTTCAGTCATCTCTTTTTCAGGCTTAACAGGCCCAGCTCCCTCAACCTTTCATGGTAAGAGAGATTCTCCAGACCCTTGACTGACTCAGTAGCCCTCCACTGGACCCACTCCATTTTTCCCAGGTCTCTCTTGTACTGAGGAACCCAGAACTGGACACAGCTCTCCAGATGTGCCTCGCTGGGGCAGAGTAGAGAGCAGGATCACATCCCTTGACCTGCTGGCAATGCTTTTCCTAATGCACCTCAGGATACCATTGGCCTTCTTGCTCATGGACAGCTTGTTGTCCACCAAGGAGCCCCGGGTTCTTATCTGAAGAGCTGCTTTCCAGCGGGTTGGCCCCCAGCCTGTACTGGTGCATGAGATTATTCCTCCGCAGGTGCAGGACCAGGACATTAGGACATGTTAAGAGCATAGCAATGGTGAACATAATATTGAACAGTTTGGTGAACAGTTTGGATGGCTTTTTCATTATTATTTATTTAATCCTTAGTGGAAATCTTTCTAAAAGACTCTAAAGAAAAAATTAGTAATGCTGTGCCAGTCAGTAGCATAATGATTCAGCAGAAGTTGGAAGAGATCATTTATTTGTGAATGTGAAAATACTCAGCTCTGCCATCAACATGAAAAATGAGTTATTAGCTGGTTGTCCTTGATAACTTTTTAACAACATGTATAGCTCTCACTGTGCCTTCCTGATCAGTGAGTGAATCTCTGCCTGGGTGTCCCAGCTCTGCGTTTGCCTTCTCTTTTTGGTCTGTGGTCATCATTTGCTCAAGTAGTTCGCTGGTGAGCCGTGGTGGTGCCTCTGTAACTGTCCCAAAGTTTCCACTTCCCGTGTGTGTATTTAATTAAACTCAATGAATAGTTCCCAGATTTTTAGAGTGAATCTTGTTACCACTTCTAGATAGGTTGGACCTACCCTAAAACCATGTTACTCTAATTATACTGGGATTAATGCCATGAAAATTATCACAGTGACATGGTTCTATGAGTACTGGGCATAAAACTGCATTGCACCCATCTCCTCTTGTCTGGGAGTTTTCTGAATTCAGTCCTCTCACTGAAGTAGAGGCGTCTCTAACTGAAGAAAAACATTCATTGTGTGTCACTGCCAGTACTTTGGTTACCAAAAGGAGACAAAGTTTGGCGAATTTCTCCTTTGCTTTCATTACAGGCTACTACAAGTGCAGCAAGAGAGTCTTTATGTCCTTGACCATCCTTTGCATTAGCACAGTGTCTTTAGGTTGATTGAAATAATGAAATTTTTTTCCTCAGTATCGGGGATCCCCGTGCAGGATTGGATATCTCTCTTCTGCCCCTTCACTGCACCAGTGACTCTGTCCATTTTATTCCTCCTCTGTGTTGGAAGCCCTGTCATTGTTGAACCTCTGTGTCAGGAGACTCTTAGAGACACTGTACCACTGGGCTGCTGGTGAACCTGCCCCACAGTAGCCACAAGGAAGTCACAGTTTGGATTTGGATTCTCCTCTTTCCCCATCACAAACCCTCTGTGCAATACTGACAGTTTCCCACCAGAATTCTTGTAAAGTAGTTTGGGTTTAAATAGAGATGGAAAATGCCAGAAAATCTGACATATTCTCAAAACTTAATCAAAACATTTGGTGAGTAGATCTGTTTTGACACCTGTACAGATGAAGTTTGCTAAAGTTTCTTTGTTTCCTTGTGGGAGCTGTGGTTCACAGCATTAGGTCCAGATTTTCCAGTCTCAGAGCAGAGAATCTGCAGACTGGGCCCACTGATCCCCGTGCAGCTATGTTACAGCTCCCCAGGTTTCAAATGTCAGTTTGTACAGCTCTCCTCTTCCTAAGCCATCCTTCTCCCCCTCCTGAAATTTGTGGTTTTATTCCACTTGAGATACTTTCTTTGTGACATACCACCCTGCCACCCCTGCCCAGCTTGTAACTGCTCTGCAGACATACATTTTCTATTTCCAATGCTATCATATTCCAGTCTCCGCTGATCTTTACAAAAATTCTCCTGGTTTGCTCCATTTTTCACTAATAAATCATTAGACTCTTAAGTGTGAAATTTTAGTTCTTTTAAAGCCATGATAAAGCTCCTGTTACCTTCTTACATGTCAGAATCTCATCCTACATTCCTACTTTCTTAGGTGGATCTCCATTTTTTCTGCTTGTTTCCTTGGTTTGCCTTGCTTCTTTGTCCACGGAGTTGTATAAGCATGAGTTTGTTTTGAAGACATCTCTTCTGAGGCTGCAGAACTTCTGAAGCTGTTTTGGAAGGTTAAGTGAAGCCCACCCTTGTGCACGAGCCTCAGAGTGCTCAGTCACCACTAGGTAGTTGGGTCTGGGACTGTGCTTGCTTCAGTGGATCATAAGCCTCTGTTCTTCTGAGCCAGTGGACATAAAACTGGCTAAAAAAATCAGCCACCTTTATATTGTACTAGAGACCAGGTGCTTGCTGTGACTATCTGGAACTGTTCTATGATAAATCAAAACTTGCCGTGTGAAAAGTCACCCGCTGAGGTGTAAGGGGAAAGACCCCCTCCCATGCAGCTGGGAACATTGACGCAAATGTCACGCCAGCAGGATGTGAACTGCAAACTGTACACACAAAAGAAAACAGAGAAAAATTCTTTTTATGATTGTCAGCCCTGGTTTTGAACAACAGGATCCATGTTACTCACTATAGAGAAAGGAATTAAGGCAGTGAGAATTGCCAGGTGAAATATAAAAATAGTGAGTTCAATTTTTTGAGCCTAAATTTCGCTTTTAACATATTCCCCCCCACCAAACTTACAGGACACAGGTTTAGCAAGGTTTTACTTGCTTATCCCAGACCCAGAATTTGGCCTGCAGAGTAGTATTAAGTTTTCAATGCCTCTGTGTGATTTTTCCTAAAGACTCTTTTAACAGACAGAGTTTTACTGGGCAATAAAATAACTTCTTTTCTCTTTACAACAGCTGAAACCTTATGTGAATACAGAAAGTTTCATAATATCTCAGCGCTCTTTTTTCTGCATTCACTGCAGTGTATTTGACATTAGAACTGAACTTGTTTGTAGGCCAGTCACCTAAAATGCTGTTTGGCAACAAGTGACCCACTATACTTGTCTGTACACTGGTTCCTTCTCATCAATAGCAAATACAAATATATAAAAAAAAAATTCTGCAACTTCATAATTGGAGATCAGTGGATTTTCTAAATTTAATCACATTATTTTAATAAATGGTAGTTTAAAAATTCTTTCCAAGTAAATGGTGTTTTATGACGGGATAACCCAGATATCTGAATACCCTGCTTTTATGGAAGTGTTTTCTTGGTGTTTTCTGGAGTCTTACAGCTGCAACTGTTCAGAAAGAGAGATAGCAGCACTGGTATCAGCTGCACTGTAAAACAGGGCTGTGCTTGTGTTTTGATACAACTTCCAAATCCCTGTGTGGTCTATAGCCCATTGAATGGTGAGATCTAGTGCCTGACAGAACAGCTGGGATCTCACCCAGGCTCGAGCTGTTGTAGTCTATTGCAGGTCACTCCAGGTAGTCCAGGCTCTCTAAAGAGAGTACTGTCATCTGAAAAATGATCTGCAGAATGCCTGAGACCTTAAAAAGGTTATCCTAAGTGTCTGTAAAAAAGGCATAGAATTAGAGGCCAGTACAGCAAAAAGCTGTCATTTTGAACTACTTTTGCTCTCAACTGGGGATGAAAAGCATTTTGTATTACTTGGTTTAGTTGCAGTACTCATTTCACTTGAAGCCTTGAAGAGTTCCTCACATGCTGTTGGTTTTATAACTTCATGGCTATCTCAGCTCTCTGCCATGAGCACTAAAAGGATGCTGCTGCTTCCCAGCTGCTGCTCTACAGACTCTTTGCCTGCACTTCTCCACTTCTTCATCTCTTTCCTTGTTGCTTCTGAAGATACAAAGTGGCTTCCTTTCATGGTATAAGCCAGTGATTTGAGAAACATGTTGCATTAAAGCCAAGGCTCTGTTTAGCTAGCCAAACACATGGAAAAACAATTGCACTTTTGTCTGTGCAAACAGAGAGCAGCTGTTTGTCTCAAATGGCGCCGACTGTTCCTGCTCATGACACGCTGGATACCAGAGGGTGCTGAGAGTGCCCTGCATGAGTCTGTCTGCCCCTGTAATTCCCTTGCTCGTTCCGTCTTAGTGACTGTTTTTAACCAATATTGGACTTAAATGAACTACAGTTCAGCATAATTATATTTGACCATGTAAGTAAACTGATACATAGTTCTAAAGTTCTTTATTCATTATTGTGGCTTTGTTTTAGCAAATATAGTTTAGTTATAGATATACCAGGGAAAAAAAAGACACTAAAAGGTCAACCCAAGCATAAAAAGACATTATTTCTAAGCTTAGATTCTGTGTTCTTCTGACACTGATGCAGTATTTTACCCAGAGCCATCTTTAGCCATTCGAGTTATTTAACATTTTCAGAGCTGTTCTGTGGTAGGTATCAAATTGCACTATACAATAAAAATGCTTATAAAGTTAGACATGCAGTTACTGGTTTGCTTTCTTGATGTGGCCCAGCCTAGCCCAGCTTTACCTGTGGGTATTTCTCACTGGGACTCACTTGAAGTCACTGATTTTACACACCAATTCCCAATTAGGGCCATGGAAAGCAGTGACCTATATTCCCCTATTCCATATTTATGGGTGGTTTGTGTTTCAGGGTATTAGGTTCATGTTATTACTCTCCAGATATGTACAGATAGCATTAATTTACCTTCATGAGTAATTCCTGTTCGCTGTGTCAGCGTTTGCCTGACTGCTCAGTCGATCTGTCAGCGAAACTCCACCGCTCGCAGAGCTGAGACTTGTGCAGCCCAAAAGCCTCACGCTCCAAAGCAAGAGTTGTTCTCATGGGCTCTTAGGTCAGCTCTTTTCCTCCTCTAATTTGTCCACTCTGTTTGTGAAGTTTGCTCAGCATGGTTTAATTCTCTTCCTGGTGAAAAAAAGGGACTTGAATTCCCATAGATTCCCAGCATTTGGAAAGGAGGGAGGGAGGGAGGGAGGGAAAGACTATCTGAACCAGTGATGAAGCCCTTGAGAACCTATGACTTTTTATATTATGTGACTTACTGTATAATGTTATAAAATAGATACGACTTTATTAGATGCATTTTTTTTTTGTATTATGTAGTTTATAGATTATGTTGTTTAATTTCCAATTTTTTTTTAAGTTGGAGACAAGCTTGCTTGGAATACTATAGAAAATGCAGCCTCTTTTTTAAAAACAAAAGAAGTACCTAATATGTATGTAATGAAAGTATATAATGAAGCCTTGCTCAGGCAAACCATCCATACCACTCTGCAGTCACAGACCAAGATGGAGCACAAGAATTACGCACTTAAATTTGTAATTCTGTAAATGGAGTTCATTTTCTGTGCTGTGAGTTGTACTGTGCTCTGCTGGTACCCAGTTTCTAGCCCACTATTGGAACAGGGGGCCAGCTTCACACTGGTGTAAGGATTGAACAAGAAACACGTCTCTCGAGAGAAAAAGTCTTGTTTATGCAAAGCCTGGATACTTGCCTACTCCCACACCACCCACTCTACAGCCAATTACACTTTTGCTAGAGATATTTACAGAACTGAACACACATCTGCAATTTATTCTGTTCCATCCAGTAACCTCAGTTATGGAGGAAAGGCCATGGTATGATGTTTTAACCTTCCAGCAACATGCAGTAGATTGTGAATTGTGAGGTTCCAGCTTTACTTTACTAATCCTATCAAGATTGCATGAAATCTTTTTAAAAAATACCAAAGATAAAAATCTAACTGAAAACATAACTCTTAGGACCTCTGATTTTCATCTCTTTTCCTCATTCCATTGTGACAATGTAAAGCTTAGCAGAGTGAGAGCAAATACTTCAGTGCTGCCTGTGTTTGCTTTTATGAAGAAGTTAGTCTTAGGTCCTAAGCTCTTCTGTGGCAGCACATTCAGCATCTCTGTAGCCTGGGCTCTTTGCTGAGCCATGGGGATTCCTTTGCTTTATGGCTATGGGTGACCTATTAAAATAGAAGAAATCCTGCATCAGCGTAAATGCAGGTTATGTGTGTAAGTGTGTGAAAGAAGCTGAGCTCTGCACCCTCTTGCCTCCACTGTTTTTCTCCTGCCTCAGATTTCTCTGCACGTATTTTTGGTACCTTAACATCTATCCTGCCATTGATTTCACTGGGACTTTCAGTTATCTGAAAACTTAAGCTGCAGTTTACTGATCTAAGTGTAAGCTTCTGCTAGGAAGGTTGATGCTATCTTCACCTCCTTTGCCTCCAACCAGATATATATCTATTGCCTCCTTCCTCCATCCATGCTAGGCACATCAAGGAGCTTACTTTGCCTGGAGACAAGTCCTTTCATGTATTTATTTTTGCTGGCACAGGATGAAAAGGGAGCGGTGCCTGACTTTGGTTCGCTGCTCCCGGAGCCAGCACAGAGGGACAGGAGCACCTCTTGGGACTGCAGGCACCAAGTCCTGCTGTGAACCTTCCTCCCCTTTGAAAGAGGTTTCACATCTGGATCCACAGACTCCTTGTCAATTCAGGCTGAGGTATCCCTTTCTACAGGCAGAAAGAGTTGTGAGGTCCCGAATCAGATTACTGATCCAGCTTTTAACAAGCAAACAGTTTTTTTCGACGTCTCTTTTAAAAGTAAAATTGGCTTTTTACACCCTAAAGAGAGGGAAACCTCATTGTCACAAGAGGTGTTGTCACTAAAGGTTTTCTGTACAAATGCATGGTGTGGTGCGTGAGGTAGAAGGTGATGATGTGGTAATTAGCTGTGAAGATTTATTCAAGAGAGCTAACAAGTGGCAAGGCAAACGTGTGTGGTTATCCACTTGTAAATAGCTCCTTTTTATTTGGTAAAAGCAATGAAAAGTACAAACAGTGTAGCTTTTTGTTCCTTTGTGACAAAATAAGAGCCTTAAATGGAAGTGTTTACTTTCACTCATTTCTCAACTCCTTCACATTTCATATTTAAATTAGATTTTTAAAAATGACACCTTGATTTCCTTCTGTTTGCTTGGAGGGCAGTGCTGCTTGGGAGGCAGGAGTGGGAGGAATGGTTCCCAGCATCGGCAGAGGAGCAAGGGGTGTGCGAGAGGGAAAGGATCCCATTGGAAAGATACCTCTTCCTTTAAAATGTTGAAAGCTTGGATGTCCCCTTCCTCCTTGCAGAAGGCTGGAAAGCTGTGTTTCAGATGTTATGTTCTTGTAGCACCTAAGCCTTGTCCAAATTTTGCTGAAATCTGTCAGCAAGACAAGAAAAGCCAAAGCAGATGTATCGACTCTTGAAACAAACAATGGAGAAGGCTGTATTTTCTTTTTTTTTTTTTTGCTTTGCTTTTTCCTTTTCAGTTTCAGTTTAGTAACCTTCCCAGGTGAGAGCTGTGGTCATACCACAGGAATCAAGCAGAAAGTTTTCAATTTTAGAACTGCCCCAGAGCTTTCAAAAGTATCTAAAGTGTGAAAAGTTCGATTTTTTGGGTATGCTGCTGATGACATCGCCAGATCACTGACAATTGCAAAACGTTAACCCTTCAGCCCTGATTTCATGGGTGCCCATAAAGGAAGGGTTCTTACTGACAGCATAGCCTGATACTTAATAGAAATCTGGATCTTGTGGGTCCCTCATGCACATAGAAAACAGATGGGTTTGCTAACCACATGTGGAGGACTTTCCTCTGGAAGATCACAGTGAGTTTCAGAATACAATAATGAAACAATTATAAGTTTAAGCTACTCAAACCTCCCAGCTGATCCTTGTCCCTGCCGGATTAGTAGGACATGAAAAAAGCATTTATTTATAATTATTGAGGGTATCTGTATAACAGATATGTAAGCAGGCTGTCTCTGTAATGGATTTAATTTTAATTTTCATTAGCAAGAAGAAAAGCAAAAAAATTACCATTGGGATATATTTTTCTTTTTGAAATAGTTATATTGTCAATTCTGGTACGAATTCTACTTTATAAAATAGTCAAAATACACTTTGCTTTGAACAGCTCTGAAAGAAGTTATACTTAGAAGCTTTTATTTTTGTTCGTAGGAAAATTGCTGAAAAACTTTCCAAGGTTGAAAATAACTCCTACATTTGCCCTAATTCATAATTTTTACTTGAGATTAATAAGGTTTTTTTAAAAAAAGAAAAAGAATGTATTGTTTTAAAAAGAAAACAACACATTTCTGCCTGCATTTTTGTAATGGTTTGTCTTAAAGTAAAAATTATCTGTGTGACTTCGGCTTCCCATCAGATGATAAGAAGAAATAGTAGTCAAGGAAGCATGTCCCAAACTATCCAAGTGTATGTAAATTACTGCGGATACAAATCATGAACAGAGCAAAGGGTTAAATCCAGTCTGTCTCATGGTAGATGACTGAGCCAGCCTCATTTCAGACACAGCTTTCCCAACAACGGCTTGTTTCTGTGCAATGTGCTAATAACTTCTGAACTACCTTGGTCTCAAAGGGATGGGCCTGGTTTGAGCTGTCAGCTGCTAGAAATCTCTTTCAGATCCACACAGAGTACAGGAGTGAAATCCTGGCTGCTCCACAGTAAAAAGATTAGTGCAAAACTGGATTTCACACTCTCTCCAGCATTTTTTAATATTTTCCTTCATACAGTTGCCACGTGTACAGTAATATTCACACCTTCAGTGGAAATTAGTTAGTGGCAGTGTTTTCAGCATCTCCTTATGCTGTTAATGGCTGATGCCAGAGCTGCTATCAGTACGAAGCAGTCCATCAAACCTTTTTATTTGGTTGACCTTGGTGCTGTTGAAGGAGAAACCTAGAGTGTACTGGCAGAGTCTTTATGCTTTCAGTTTTAGACCCTGAATATTCCCATTGCTGCCTAGATAGCGGGGTAAAGTATCAGTACTTTAAGTACTGCTGTAAAACAGTATTTTTGCCACTATCTTTACCGTCTCATTGCATAATCTAGCTTTGGATTTGAGAATTTCAAGCCTACATTATATTTGGTAACATTGATTGCTGTGGCACCTATTTGATCTGCATTTTTAATAGTGTTTGTACTTTCTTAAAGAGTAGTTAACAAACAAACAAAACACCGAAAAGCCACCAAAACCCCACAATCAATCAAACAAAAAAACTAACAAATGAAAAAACCAGAGTGGATTCTGGACACTGATACTGGCACTGAAATATAAATTATAAATCCATTGAGAATTAGCACCTCATCCTCCAGCTGCTGGAGTGGGGCACACACATTTGCTGCTGTGGAAAGGGCAGTCCCCCTGCCATCCTCAGCCAGGCTCCCTCATGGCAGTTGTGTTCCTCTTCATCTGGATGGGTTTTCTAAAAATTTATCTCCAACTAAAGTGGCCAATGGTCTTACCATACTGTTTTGAGATACCTTATCTGTGGACTGTGCATGGCTGTTACTTGCTTTGTACCAGTGATGAACAGTTGGACTCACTGCATCTATAAATTTAAATGTCTTTTTAGGGCTGTTCCAAACAGCAGTGATCATTTAAGTCAAAGTCTGCATTAGGGATTTCCAGCTCTTCATAATTTTTCACAGCACCCTTCTAAAAAGTGTGCCTAGGAAAAGAAAGAATATTTTTACAGGATGTTTTAATACAATAAATTCAAAAAAGTCCAGCAAACCAGGCCTGGCTCCACAGGGAGAGCTAACTAAAGCCTACAGTGCAAACAGCATTTGAATATCCAAAGATCTAGGCTAGCTGCCTATCCTCTAAGAACATTCCTGTAGCATTTATAAATATTAAGGTCATCCTGAGGCAGAACTAACAAAGAATTAGTGACAGGTATGCAATGTTTTTATTTAATAATTGGCTTTAAGGTAGTTGCACAATTCCACACCCATGCCTGCAGCCAGTCTCTGACATCCCTTAGAAGGATCCCACAGTCATCCTCATCTCAGCTCCTGATCAACCCCAGCTCAGCTGTCCAGCCCTGGTGCAGGCAGCCCCCTGCGAGGGAAGGGGCTTTGGTTTGGCTGGCAGGCAGTTCTCCCAGCAGGAAAATCAAGGGGTGGGGATGTACATCTGCAGGGCAGCTTGGCAAGACTGAGAAGGGGCAGGCAGCCAAAGATTGCCGTGGAGGAAAGAGCAATTACCAGTGAGGGGGAGGAAAGGTTGTACAGTTCCAAGTACAGCACAATCCTGATTTTGGCCAGTAAATGTTACGGTAACAAATTATTCTCGCTGCTTCTTGCCATCTTCAGTCCAATGATAAATGGCATGATGAATCTTTGCTAACTTCTTTAAACAAAAGGGTCCCAGATCCTTTCTGTTCAGATGTAAGCCCAAACTTAAGTTTATCTTTTTATGGGCACACTTGGATTTGGTTAAACCTTCTGTATGTGCCATGGAAAACCCATGGAAAGACAGAGGTGCCTTTTCTGCTATCCCTGCTTCCATGAGCTGCTGTTTCCAATGGCGGGAAATTGAAATACTCAACAATAAATGTTTATTGCTGTAATACTTAAATATTTTAAATTAATTAAGGGAGGGGTTTTTTTTCATCTGAGTGTTGCTTTATTTAACAATTATTAGTTCTGTGGTTTTTACATCACCACATCCTGACCAACAAAATGGTCGGAATTTATTCTGGGCTGTGTCATTTCTTGAAGTCTAAGGGATAAAAAGGAATGGTTATCTCTTGTCAAGCTCCTTGGAGAGCAATGAGGAAATGAGCAATAAAAGGTTCTTTGAGGCTCTTTTAACTGTAGTTTATCATCTATTATAGTTACTGATGTGTGGAAACCAACAGAAATATTTTACATGTTTGTAGTTACAAAGCCCTTAATAGCTGTAGCTATGAGCTGAGCACTTACAGCTTTTTGAAATGTGTTTTTATAAATGTAATATTAAATCATTGTTTGTGTAAACCAGGCTCCTTAAGAAAATTCCTGAGATGATAATATATGGGTTGATATATTCAGTCAGGGCTGATGTGAGGGTGCTCACTTGCTCTTGCTTGTTTTCTGACTTCGGTAGAGCAATGCACGATGTGAACATTTTTGAGGCAGGATTGATGAGGGAGAAAATGCACAAAGCACCTCTGCATTTCATTTCCCCTTCTGGATGCAGTGCTGAATGGGAAATCAGGGTGGGGAGAAGAAAACTGAGTGAGTCGAGGGCACTCAGTGTAACAAAGGGCTCAGGACTGTGCCCTCTTTCTCATCACCAGGACTGGAGGACACAGCAGATGTCTCCACATTTCTTCATCCCTGAGGAAGTCAGGTCTGGAATTTGTGGAGACTCAGCCCTCAGGGGTGCTGGTCAAGCAATTACTATGGAGAGAGCTTTCTATCCCCATGGTGGTTGGCTCTTTATTACCATCTCCTGTTCTTCATGGGTCTTTTTATGCCATTTAGGGTGGGACTGTGCTCTTCTGTGTATTGTCCTCCTCTCTGCATTTCTCTTCTCATCTGGCTTGGGTGGACTTCTTGCATCTAATCCTCTCCACTGGGAATGGTGAAACTAATAAGCCTTTTGGATCCAGTGCAAAGGATGGCATGAAGGGGACTGTTCTCAGCCCGTACACATTGCTGGTTAATAGTACTGCCAAGGGCATATGATAAAACAAACACATTGAGAATACAGATGTGTCAGCTCTTGTCTTCCACAAGAAAGTCATTCTTTGGCATCCAGATTGCTGTTCACTACTGTTGTGCCTGTACCATTCGCATTTACCCCACTGCAGCCCTGGTGTGGGTGACTGGCTGGTCTGAAAGTCTGTTCCTCTGGCAAGGGCATTCCCCAAAGGCCCCTGAATGCCCGTGACATGATCCAGCATGCAGATTTATCCACTGTACACTTGCATGCGTGAACCTGGCCAAACACGAGTCCCATGCATTGGGATTCCAGTAACTCAGGAAGTCTGAGAATATGCAACAGTAAAACAAACATCAGCCATTCAACTTCCAAAAATTGCTTTAAGCCAGAAGAGACAATGTTGTTTCTGCAGGTCTGTTTTAAATCAACCCAAATATTATTTTAGAGCCAGAGCTATAATTCAGTAAAACTTGATACAATCTTGGAAAGCCATAGACAGTATTAGGAAATACCACTGGAAGTTGAGACCTACAGATACTGCAATAATCTGTATTTTAAACTAAATAGACATGCCAGTTAAATACTAATTGGACACACTGCAGAGGATGATGAGTTACCTTTTCAATAAAAATCCTTACAATTTAGAAGGCATTGCATGCAAAAACGGAACCATTTCCCCAATGCTACTTGCAGCTGAAATACTAATATATAGGAAAGATTACTGCCATGGGAGTTTACTCAGTCGTATCACTGATTGCCATACTTTGGTGATAATTTAGGCTACCAGTAAGGCTACTTCCAGGATCTTCAGCTCTGCAAAGGAGTTCTGAGGGTAAGGGGTAAGGTACAAGAGTCTACCATCCCTTCAGGGGCTGCTGCTGCCACTCTTCCTGTGCAGAGGCTCTAAGGAGAAGACATTAAAGTCAATGGTGACATTTTTTATGAAATGTTACATTTTTGGATTGGGTTTGCTTCCTCTATAATTTTTCTTAAATTGATAGCTACGTTCTGTCCATTTTGCACAAACATGAATTGAGTTTCACCACACATTTTATTTGAGAGGGAAGTTAGCTGGCACAGAAAAGTTAAATGACTTGGCATGTGAGAAAATCTGCTTTAGAGCTAGCACTGGAAGACACCAGAGCTGCTTCCCACCTCTCCCGCATCCATTTCTGTCTTGTGCTTCTTCCTAAATAGGAAAAGTCAAAAATCATAGACTGATAGAATTGTTATTGCTGGAAAAGACTGGTTGGTCCAATAGTATCAAGTCCAGCCATTAGCCTGACATGCCACATTCACCACTAAAACGTGTTCCCAGGTGCCACATCCATACGGGTGGATTTTAACACTTGCAAGAATGGTGGTACTATGACTTCCCCTGGGCAGCCTGTTCCAATATCTGACCACCTGTTTAGTGAAGAAATTTTTTCTCATATCACAGAATCAAATAGGTCGAAAAAGACCTCTGAGATCATCATGTCCAAGCTAAGACCAAACACCTGATGGTGTCAACTAGACCATGGCACTAACCCTCCCCTGGTGCAACCTGAGACTGTTTCCTCTTGCCCTGTCACTTGGTGTCTGGAAGAAGGGACCAAACCCCACCTAGCTACAGCCTCTTTTCAGGGAGTTGTAGAGAGTGGTATGGTCTCCCCTGAGCCTCCTTTTCTCCAGGCTAAACATCCCCAGCTCCCTCAGCTGCTCCTCATCAGACTTGTGCTCCAGACCCTTCACCAGCTCTGTTGCCCTTCTCTGGACATGCTCCAGCCCCTCAATGTCCTTCTTGTAGTGAGGGGCCCAGAACTGCACACAGGATTTGAGGTGTGGCCTCAGCAGTGCTGAGTACAGGGGGACAATCCCTGCCCTGGTCCTGCTGGCCACACTGTTTCTGATCCAGGCCAGGACACCATTGGCCCTCTTGGCCATCTGGGCTCATGTTGAGTCACTGTTGACAAGCAGCCCCAGGTCCTTTTCCAAGGGCAGCTTTCCAGCCACTGTTCCCCAGCCTGCAGCACTGCATGGGGTTGTTTTGACCCAAGTGCAGGACCCAGCACTTGACCTTGTTGAACCTCATAAAATTGGCCCCAACCCATTGATTCAGCCTGTCCATATAAAATAAAGCATGAAAATTTCTGGTGATACTTGTTTCTTAGCTTTTCTTGACCTTTTTACCAAACACTGTAATGTTATGATTAGATACAGAGACGGCTGAATGTCTTTGAAGAATCAGTATTATCTTTCTTTTCCTGCAGTTTTTTTACAATGTTGATGTGAATTTTTCTCTGTTTAAGTGTTTTAAGATATACAGTGGTGTCAGTCAGAATATTTCTATCAAGACTATTTTGCTTGAAAATGGCCTATGATCATACAAAACCTCCAATGTTTGTATTTGTTATAGCTTTTACAAACAAAATACTAGCATATTTGAAATTAATTCATAAGCCATACTTGGTGAAGGAAATTAAAACCAGTCACATGGCAGTGACATTTTAATCTGTCCTAGTACTGACTTCATCTTCCATGATATTATTTCTTAAAATTTGGATCCATTTAGTTCATGCTATACCAGTGGAGGTTTTGGCACTGAATCTAGTGAAGTCATCATCTAGACCTTGCCCTGAGCCTGGAAACATGGTGCATATTTTTACTGTGATTACCAAGAGCTGACTAAAACGATTTCTAAGAAAGTGTTTAAGACAAACTAAGGATAACAGACAGCAATAGCCAGAGCTGTCTTCATAGAATCATAGAATGATTTGGATTGGGAGAGACCTTAAAGATTATCTCATTCCAACCCCCTGCTGTGGACAGGGACACCTTTCACTAGGCCAGATTGCTCAAAGCTCCATCCAACCTGGCCTTAAACAGTTCCAGGGATGGGGCATCCACAGCTTCTCTGAGCAGCCTGTGCCAGTGCCTCACCACTCTCACACTAAAGAATTTCTTCCTAATATCTCATCCAAACCAACTCTCTTCTAGTTTGAAGCCTTCCCCCCTTGACCTGTCACTCCAGGCCCTTGTGAAAATAGTCCCTCTCCCTCTTTCTTTTAGGCTTGTTTTAGGTACTGGAAGGCCACAATAAGGTCACCCAGAAACCTTCTCTCTTTTCCAGGCTGAACAAACCTAATTCCCTTAGCTGTTCCTTATAGGAGGAATGGCTAAGTTCCATCCTTCTAATCATCTTTGTGGTCTCCTTCGGACTTGCTCCAGCAGTCAAGGTCCTTCCTGTGCTGGGGGACCCAGAGCTGGATGTCCCATATTGTTTGCAAAGCACCATTGATACCATAAAATATCACTGATAGAAGAAAAAGTATCATTGTTATAAGAAAAAATTATTGATTTTTCCTCAAAATTTCAAAGATTTGAAAGTTGAATTGCACCGATTTGAAAGTTGAAGGGGTGTTCCAAAAAAAAAAATTATGGAAAATTAATTTGCCAGATTAATTCTAAGAAATGTGGGGTCTTTTAAGAGTACCAAATGAGATGATGTGAAGAGTTCTGGGGGTTTTGCCTGCCCAGGAGTTGATAGTACATCTGTGTAATTAACCTAACAAAATAAAGTCTAATGCATAATTTGTTTTGCTGCTTGCTTTCTCCTAAGGTTTGCCAATTTGTGGTATCTGTCAACGGCCTCAATGTTCTCCATGTGGATTACAGGACAGTGAGCAACCTCATCCTGACCGGCCCTCGAACAATTGTGATGGAAGTGATGGAAGAAATGGAGGCCTGAGAAGGCAAAAACCCCTATTACTGGACATTTTTGTGAGAGAAATAGCAACAACCATGGAGTGGCATGACACAAGGAAGCAGAATGTTGCTGTGTCTAAACAGATGATTTTGCTTTTAGGGGAGGGGGCTCTCTTTCATTTAACAATAATAGCAATGGTGATTATGCTAAAATGTGAACAATAGATACCAGCATATTTTCACTCCGGACTTCTCTTTGCCAGACAGAGACAAGATCAGGGCCTTTAGGTGGTCTGTCCAGCCATGGCTGCATCAGTCAGAATGGGTTCCAGCCTAAGAGGCCGTGCATATTTCCTCACAGTCCATGACTGGATCAAAGCACTTCAGGAGGTGAAAGAGCCAAACACTGTGCAGTCAGGATGTCACAGATGGTTTGCATGATACATTGACATTGATAAACATTGTCCTGGTGTCCAGCTTTGTCCCTGGAGCACGTGCAGTCACAGTTGCTCTTTCCTTGGGCCGAGGGACAGCTGACTAAATCCTGGCTTGATTACAGTCAAACACAAATGAACTGCAAATGCATGAGAAAAGGTGTCTGTGCTCTGTAGAGGATAGTCTGGTATGAATGTTTGGGCCTGACTGAGTACACAGGTTAGTCTAGAAAGAAAATGGAAAAACGTGTGGTACTTTTATAAAAACTGCCTTTGAAAATTGGTCTTTTAGTTTCAATGCCTGTGCACTGGATTAGGTGCTTGAGTATAAAATACTGATTTTGAGGTTTTTTCCACATCTGTAAAGGAAAGGTGCCTCAGCCTTGCTATTCATCACTTTGGAGAAATTTTGGACACCTTAATTCCTAGAAGAAGAATATTTGGCAGGTTGCATTGGGAAATTCACAGTGTTAGCATAAGGAGTGATGCATCCAGATGCTCCAGTAGCGAAAGTACACTTCAAATTGAAGCAATGTACTTGAATGTACATTAAGCTTATTAGCACTTTCCAATCATCTGATGTGTTGCAAAAAACCAACTTCCCACACGATCTGCATTTGACACTATTACAAATAAAACATTGTATTTAACTCACTCATATTGTTTCTGAAGCAGTAGAATTTCTTCATGGATGAATTCATGAAAGAAATATGTTTTAAAAACATATCTAAAAATTCTGTATTCTGCAGTTAGGTGACTCTTCAACTTGACGGTAAGGGGACTGCATGGGGTTTTTTTGATCTTTGAACTGAATAAATACATCCTGCTCCACAAAATTATGAATATATTTTGCAGACTTTCTCTGCTGTCTAAATTTTACAATTAAAGCTTGACTTTCTATATGCACATACCACAAATCGTTCAGTTATGGGGTGGGGAAAGTATTTTTCCTCAAATAATTTTGAAATATGTTTTGTATTAAAAATTGTTCTCACTAAATAAATTGCTCTTTCAGTATGT
The DNA here is from genome assembly GCA_013397175.1 of Platysteira castanea. NCBI lineage: Eukaryota > Metazoa > Chordata > Aves > Passeriformes > Platysteira > Platysteira castanea. Next base: position 935,064 of record VYXC01007077.1, on the reverse strand, counting down.
TTTTCACTCACTCAAACACTTTTACTTCAGAGATACAGCCAGTCTTCAAACCCACACATCCCTGCAGCTTTGTAGGAAAAAGTCCTTGTGTTCTTTGCTTCTGCTTTTGGATATCTGTGGTTGTATTTTCACCAAGAAAGCTTCTCATATTCCACTAATATGCAGCAGTGCAGGGAGGTATAAAACTGCAGCTGCTAACTTGGTACTAACCAGGCACAAGAGTGTTTGGAGGGTTTGTTCAAACTGTCATCTGCTATGACCGTTCTTGATCCCGATTGTACTCCCCAAAATTTTGGTACACATGTATAACCCATAGCAGGTTACATTTTACAGTTCATCTAAAATAAGTAGTTTGGCACATAATGTTTTATGAGATTGTAATAACTGTCCATGGTATCCACTCAGAACAGTTGGAAACAATCTTGTTGTTCCAGAAATGTTTTAGTATGCTATAAGTATGTTGAGTTTGTGAATCCAGGAATGCTTCTCCCAATATTTCTATTTCATGTCTATTTTTTTTCCCTTGGGTTGTTTTGATGGCTTAGCCCCTTTAAAATATAAATTCTGCATGTTAGACTAAGTTAAATATTACAATGTGAAGGATTTTGTTAGCAAAATGCTAATGATTCTCTCTAATGCCATCATGGATTCTTCTGTATTACATCTCTTGCCTTAGTTAATATTCTGCTACAAGTTCTCTGTAGCTTACAGATAATTAAGAAACTGGGTCAGATTTTGGCTTAATAATGCATTACAGAGTGCACTTCAGACTGGAGCAAAAAGAGTGGGAATGGGGGCAGGGAGGAATCTGTGCATTTCATTATGTTACAGATTGGAGATGGCATCTTGATTCACAAGATACATTAGTCTCTATCACAATTTGAGCACTGCCACTTGCCTTCTGTTTAACAGGGATTTCCATATTGTGTTCTCAGCTTGATTGACAATCCGGGATTTAATTAATTCTTTCCCTCTTCAATGTGACAAAGGTATTCAAATTGTGTCTGCAATAAAATCTTGTATTTTGGAAAAAAGGATGCAAAGTAAACAATTAAGCTATGAAATGTATAATTTCCAGTTAAATTGCAGTTTGTTTGCACACAGTGCTGCACGTGCTCCGACACATCCCACAGGAGTCAGTGTCAAACTCTCATGCACTTCAGAGGGCACAGAATTTTGAATATAACAGAGCACCTCGCTTCCTGCAAAGTGCCAGGGGAAATGTAAGATTATTCACAGAAGTGAGGCATTTCAAGAGATGCATGAATATCACAGTGTAGAATGAAACAAGAAACCAGAAATTAAAAAACAAATCCTGGTATCAGCAGTAATAGTTTCATTAAAAAGACAGGCATTTTTGTAAGACTTATTCTCTTCTGTGATCACATTTTTGGTTACTACAGATCTTGTGAGATCCCTTAAAATATCTTTAAGCCTTAATCACTCAAATTAGTGCCATTCCTCTGTACATGTACATTTGCAAATCATTTATGGACATCTTCAAGCAATGTAATATTTAATTAAATTCAAGTAGCAGTTAAGCTAATTGGAGCATTAAATCAGTGCAATATTTCTCTTTTTTTCTGTTATATTTCCTTCAAGATACATAATTTTCATTGTCTTTTTCAAGATCAAATACTGTATGTATAGTATTGAACACAACTGGTTCCACAGCTAGTCCCATGGAAGGTATTTCATTCACACAATGATGCAATAATCCACTTCAGGTGTATCAGAACTTAATTGTCGGCATTTTAGGTCTGCATAGAAGCTGAAAATAAAACTTTCAAAATTAAAAAGACATTGTGATGTCATAGCAGCATCTGAAATATGAGTGTGTGTGGCCTGCTGTATCTTCTTCTATGAGATTACATTCAAGAAGAGATTTGGAATGAAAAGGTCATGCAGTAGGACTGTTTTTCAAAGTGTTTTTCTTCTTTTCATTTTCCACTTATACCCTCACTAATGTCTAAAGAGTGCTAGGGATGTGTCAAATGCTGTCCCAGAATTACTGGTTTAATGGTCATCTTCTTCTCTTAGCATGGTCTGGATCTCTGAGAAACTTGCCCCAGTGTTTCAGAGAATAACATGAGATCTGATTCTGGGCACATTTGTTGTGCCTCTTGGCCTTCAGACCAGAGACAGTCTCTGTACTGACTTGATGTACTAACGTGGACATAAACAAAAGACAGTAGTCTGAGGATTAGGAAGAAGAAGCAACTGACTTCTTTCTTCTTCTGTGGTGTGATGCAGCTATGATGAATGGAGGTTTCCTTATGAATGGAGAGAGAATGATCAATTTATGGGGTAATGCTCTAATAATTTCAGATAATACTGGGAATTAAATATTAATTTTTAATGTTAATTTTTCTAGATAAGTATTATTCTAATTTTAGGGACAGGAGAAATCAAAACAATATGTTTTGCAAAAGTGTTTGCCTAATGCAAGACAGACTGAGAAATCAATTGTTGCAATTATGAGTATTTTCTTACCAGTGTGTAATTGGAACTAGACCACTTATGTAAGTGAAAAAACATGTGTATGTCACATATATAAGTACAGTTAGACCACACCACTCTTCAAACAAAATGAGAGAACTTTCAACCTTTTACAGTAAAATTGTTATTAAGGGTTTTAATAAATCACCCTTTTAAAATGTATTCATCTGGTGAGTGATGTGGCTGATATTTTTCACTTTCATGTGATACTTATAAAAATAGAAATAGTACCTGCCAATTCAGTAATTCCCTTTGTATACTTACAGTGCAGATAAAAATATCATTAACGTTCCAGAGAGGCTGAGTAATTTTAAACCGTTAGATTGCTCTGCAAACTTGTACATAAATAAATATTTATACCTTAATTTTTAAAAGGAGACACTTAATGCAAGAGAGAATTTAAGAATGTCAAAGGATATCACAGGAATCAATGATACAATTAATTTATACTATCAAGACAGTGTTTCACATATAGCTACTTTGTCTTTGTACTTGCAATTCCTGAGGAAAATTCTGAAATATTCAGAAGGGAGTAGCTATAACTGTCAAACTGAATGTCTTCCAGGAAAATGGCTGTTGTTTTGCACTTAGATATCCACTCTGATATTGGCCATGGGAGCTGTGCATTTCCAGTACTGTTGAAACTCAAGGTTCATAAGCACACAGTTAAAATGCAACGCTTAGCTTTAAGAGCAGGGGTTTGAAGCAGACACTGTACTGTAGGTAACACAAATCATTGTAATGCCTCTTATACAAAAATGCTGCCATACACCCGTAGGTTTCCTATTTTGTGTCACCATAACTCTCCTGGGAGTACAACAGCCTCCTACTGGCTTTTGTACGGCCTTGTCAAATAATAGTCATGATTTCTTTCCAGAATTTGCAGGTGATTTGCAGAGGAAAACTCTCTTTTTATATGCAGCCTCTTGCTTCTGTTCCTAAGGTGCTTCTACCCAGAGACATGTACAAATTGCTCTCTAGATTACAGTACATAGGCAGCTAGTGGTATACTGACCACTTCAAATAGTCATTCACGTCATGCCTGAGTGGCTCAACTCCTCCTCTCCAGGGAAATGCTCCCTTTCTCCTGCTGCTGCATGCACCCAAGCAGGCCAAGCTGGGGAACACTGGTCAAAAGGACAGCCCACACCCACCAGACTGTTTTGCCTTTACCAGTGATTTATGGATTGTTGCAGTCCGGTTCTGGGCTGCACCCTCCCCTGAAGACAGCTTCGACCATAGAAAGAATCAGGAACAATATTTTCGGTAGATATTCATGGATGTTTTATTTCTCTGACCGCATGGCAGCCAGAAGAGACACAGACTGACCACATGGTAGCCAGCCAGGCACAAAACCTTTTCCAACTCTCCCCCAACACCCAGGAATCATGGGACAACCCCAGTCCCCGGGGCGGGGAAAACACCGATAACCAATAATGAACAGGAGAACACCAGGGAGCCTGGGAAACCCCGCAGACCATGCTTCAGCTTCCATGGCCCATCCCCCCGGGGGGGGGGGCACCCCACAATGAATATATTTAATTTTCTTTCCTGTACTACTTATTTTGCTGTATAGTTGACATTGGTCCTTCTTTATTCTTCCAGCTCAAAAATTGTTTCTGGAAGATCTTGATGGTCCTGCTTTCTTCATATTTTTACTAGTCTGTTTTTCAGTGCCTCTTTACCATGATCACCATCACTAGCTTTTCATAAATTAGCCGTGCTTATTTATCAAGTCTAATATTTCAGGAAAACGGGGGAACTGGCTGCTGCTTTACGACCAAATCTTAACTAACGTATAAACAAAGCCTCGAGGCAAGAGAACAAAGTAAGAAAAAGTTACTGTAAATGATGGAATAATATTCATTTTAGATATAAAATGCTGCTACATCTACTCTTAACAAAGTTGCATATGATTCGTAACATAGTAAGGGCCACAGCTTTCATGGACTTTCTCAGATTATGGAGACAAAAGAAGAGAGACCTCTGAAGAGTGGTGTTGTCTTTGGGCCTCTGGATGAGCTACCCGTAATTTCCCTCCCTCCCACACCGGCTGGAGCACAGCCTCCCAACCATAGCTGGGCTTGGAACCACATAACTCTTGTTTTCACTGCTAACTGTAAAGACTGCAGATTTTTATAATTACATTTTGTTTTCCACTTCAGGTTTTAGAGTTTCGTTTATTAAACAGAAGAACAATTAATTTCTCCATCTATCTGATAAAGAAATGCTCCTTTTTTCCCCCCTATGTTTCCAGTAGGACATGTGATGAACAGAAATACTTCTCAATTTGTACTTAAGCGTGACTCAGGGAATACTTTTTCTTACCTGCCTTTCTTAGGCAAACCTCCTCTGGGAAAATTTCATGAAAATTTCCTGAAAACCTGAGCAAAACCTGCAATATGATGCCTATTAGTAGATCCCAGATGGAAAATACATAGTATGTTCAAATAATTAGTTAAAAAAAAAAAAAAAAAGAAGAAGAAAGAAAAGAGACAAGTTAGCTTGTTTTAAAATTCTTGTTGATGATTTTAAAGCAGAAACAAAATGAATGTAGGCCACAGAAAAGAATCCATCAGGCAGGTGCAGTGAAGGGGTGTAGTATGGAAAGGCTCTGTCATAGAATGACAGAAAGGTTTGGGTTGGAAGGGACCTTAGAGATCACCTAGTTCCATTCCCCTGCCATGGGCAGGGACACCTTCCACTAGACCAGGTTGCTCAGAGCCCCATCCAACCCAGCCTTGAGCACTCCCAGGGATGAGACAGTCCCATAACATCCTATTAAGTTTCTTAATACCATCCCAGAGAGAAAAGATGGTGTAGTTTTATGGCTAAACAATTTATGTTCTTAACCCTGCCTTTTCAAAAAGAAAAAAGTTGTAATTAATGCTTTTACATTTATGAACATTCAATCCTAAAATGCAGTACATAAGAAGATAGTAAAGATATGTTTGTTTGGGAAATATCTCCATTTCAAATATAACAAACTGCCCAAACAAAACATATTCTTTAGCAAAATAAGTTTCTTAATTTACAGTAGGAAGTAATTAAATTTTTTTTTCATATCTTCTACTTATAAAATAGAATGCAAACACTGCATGTATCAACTAAAAATAAATACACATGCGGGCTTGACTGAACAACTGCTTTGTCAATGGAGTCCAGTAATGGGGCTAAACTGAGTGCTTCAGGTTTATTAGCAAAAGTTTAATTAAGCGTGATGTTGAGCAAAGCCTGGGAAATATTAAGTGATTACATTCAGAAGTGCTTAGCAGTTTGCAGGATCAGGAATCCATATAATTTTTGTTCTCAAAGTGCCCTAACAGTCTTGCTTTGCCTGCAAAGTATTTCTAGAAACATGATAATATTTTCTTAAAACTCATTTAAAATTTGCAGATGGAATGTACTAGCTTTTATGGCTTAAATGGAAAGGAAGAAACATGAAACTATTTAAGATCTTAATGTTACGTTTTCCTGGTGTCTATTTTGTTTTATAAACATTTTCAGCTCAAATGCTTTTTGAAGATAACTTTGTGCACCCTTTTCTTTGTTACTGCAGCTGGGAAGTGTGTGTGGTTTTCCTGTTTTGCCAGAATAAAGAAGATCCTTCTGAATATTAAAATAGTCAAGATTTCATTTTCTAACACACTCCATCAGGTGAATTGTCTATTAAATGCTTAAAAGATGCATTTACAAATAAGTGCTGAGTTACCCTCTTAATGTTTGATTTACATGATAAAATGTGTTATTGTGTGATATGCTTTTGTTTCATTTCCCACTGTACATGACTGTATTATTGTTAATTCTCCTAAGAAATTATTTTCTGGAGGTTATTGATTCACATTCCTTATACTAACATCAGTATTCCACTTAAATATAAATCCCCTGGACCTCATCTTCTATAGTCAGAGAAAGAAAAAATCTCTTCTGGTTCAGAAATTTTAATTTGGAAGATGAAGGCACAAAAAACATTTACCTTAACTCCTGCTGATTACTGCTTCTTTCTCAAAAAACAGACAATGCTGTCTTAATGTGCAGAGCTCCAGGAAGTCATCTAATACAGGAATAAAAAGTTCATGATTAGGATCAAATTGTCCACATTTTAAAGGCTCTTTGATGATACCTTTTTCCAGTAGTTATCATGATTAACTCCTAACAATGGGCTTGTGATTGCAAAGATGACCTTTGGCACACGGGTTAATACAGTGCTCTTTTCCCAGCACTGCAGATAGTCTGAAAAAACATCACAGCAGGATGACAGCATCTACTTCTACTTATCTAATTGGAATCGGAGCTCAGAAACCAGGGGCTTGGTTCTGTTGCGTGCACATAAATGTCAAGCGCCATTGAAGATGCTTTTAGGGTATTTGAGACATTCTTCCGTAGCAGAGAGCACCTTCAGGGAAGTCTATGACCCCTCAAAATCACATCTAGAGACTAAGTCCCAGAGGATGTCTTACATATTATAGGATACTTCAAAATGCATTGGACACCTTTGTGTGAACAACTGAATGACATCCCTAATAATCATCACTTAACATCAGCTAATTCAATTGTCTCACTGCTGGTAATTTTTTGGAGTTACCCAGTTGTATATTCAATTAGCACTGTTGATGGAAAAGAACATCCTGGCTATCCAGACAATTCCCAGAGAAGCTGCTGCACACTTGTATCATGCAGAACTGACTGTGATGGTGTACTGCTATTAAATGTCTCAAGAAATGTGTCTCCTTTTCCTTTCCTCTTATGCTTGCAGTCAAGATGCAAAGTGGCCTCTCACCCAAAGATCATTTTGCTTCTGAATTGTCTCTTGCCAGTCAAGGGGACCAGAGCCATTTGTCAGCTGAGCTGTAATCTGTATATATAAATGATCATATATAATTACTTTCTGCATGTTTCAACAGGTTGTCCTACTTTTTGGGTGTTACTGTTTTTAAGCTGTCCTGAAAAGTACTAATTTCACCCAAGGAGTCACAGCAAGGCAGCAACTGCTCCCATTAAAGAAATGGGATTGTAAGAAGGAGGAGCAGCTACTGCAGACCCAGCACATGAGAACAGATGCAGCAGCAGCTGAGTATTTCCACATAAACCTAGGTTTTATTGCACTGCTTACAATATGACAGGTATTACAGCTCTTGGGTGCCTTGAGGTATTTATATACCACCCTACACATCAGTGATGGCTCTCCCTACTATGTCCCTTGCACCACAGTCAGTCACAATTCAGTGTTTGTCATCTCAGCCTTTGTCATCTCAGCCTTTGGTACAAGGGGACAGAAGGGGGCACAAGCAGCGTCCAAACACAAGTGAGGAAACTGAAGCAAAATTTATAGAGAATTTAGGTGCTGACATTAAAAAAAGTACATTAAAACTCCTGTTAACTCACACGTGTTTAGAGGGCCATTGAGATTGAAGATTTCACCACTAGTTACCTAACATGTTGTGACTGTAGCGTTACTAGCTGGCTTATACCTCTTCATCATGTTCATGCTCTTCATGGTTTTACAGGACATCCTCAGGGTCCCCTAGCCCCACATCCACCACTCTCCAAATGTTACCACATGAGCTCCTAGATCCACGGCCATCTACGGCCATCAAGGAAGCCTGCAGAGGAGCAGAGCTGAAACTCAGTCTCTCAAAACCTTGGCCAGAGTGCAGCCTGCAGGACGGCCATTCAGAGAGCAAGCAAGGCACACGCTCCCTAATGCAAAAGACAGCAGTGCCCCATATTGACTGCAACCCACGGGCTCCACGGCTGTGGAAAAATATTTCTCTTTATATATTCTGAATCTTCTGTAGCCATAAATGTGTTATTTGCAACCTTGTATTTCAGTTTTGGCAGACTCTTGTCACCAGCGTGCCAGGTACCCGTCCGTGCGGTCAACCTGCAGTATCTTCAGCTCCACAGCCGCCTTCGAGCTCCTCAGCTCCGCAGTCCTCTTCGAGCTCCTCTCCAAGCTCCTCTTGCTCCCAGGCTGTCTTGGCAAGAGGCTCGGTCCGCAGCCAGCCCCAGTGCCAGCCCCAGCCAGCTGAGCTCGCTGAGCGCTGGCCCAGGCCGAGGCCCAGGCCCCGTCCCGGCCCCGGCACTGGCGGCCTCTGGGTGCAGCGCGTGGGAGGGCGCGGGGGCCGAGCGCTCCTTGCGCAACTCCCGCGCCGGGCAGCCAGAGCCGTGACTGCCCGGGCAGGGCCGCAAAAACAGTCCGCGGGCTGTGAGCAGCTGGGCCGAGTACAAAACGCTCTCAGCAGCGTGTGCACTTCAGGATTTGTCCAGCACATTCCTGCCTGTCGCTATGAGCAAGCGTCGGGAAGCCCACAGGCTTTTCAAAGGAATAACTTCATAGCTAAATAATGAGTAGTGCTACAGTTCACACAATATTTTTCAGTACAATAACATAAGTGGGAATTTGGAAATAAATATGACAGGTTAACATATTTTGAACTATGTTTAATTTTACTGCCATTAATAATTCTGATTTTGTTACTGACATTAATCACACACCGAAAGCCCTATAAATCTCACATGCTCACTAAGCAAGTGAAGGAAATTAATGCTAGTTTAACAAACAGTGTTGAAAATTCTTTGAGAATGCAGTTAGGCAAATGACAATAGTGATTATAAATACTTATGGTGACCTTCTGTTTAATTTACTTACTGGAAAATCAGAAATAATTCCATTAAGTGTACAAAAATGCCACCTGACTATAAGATTAGAAGCAAAATCACAGTCTGACTTCTTGCTGGCAGGATGATTTTAACAGCAGAAAGATAAGACAGCTCATATTTAGGACATTATTTTTTAAATCTGCACTGGACTTGACCACCAAATGCAGCCTTGGTTTAAAAATAAATGCTACTCTACACAAGAAGCACAGATTTGACCATAATGATTTTCTAAATCAACCTCTAAAAAAAAAAAAAAAGTCAACAAAAAGGAGACTGGATGCTCCTTGTGCCAGTAAAGAATTATTAACCTGTTCCACTGATATGCAGGGTAATGATTCAGCATCACTAAAGCACTGAGTGTCATTCAGGTACTTGTTTTAATGGGCCACTGTCAGTGTGGCACACCAAGCTCTCACCTAATCCTGTGAACTCAGAAACAAGTCACAGCACTGCACTTACTGTGTTCCTCTGCTGAGAAAACTTTACAGGCTATGAAATATAAGTTTTATGATGAAAAGTTTTGAAAATTAACAGAATATATATAGCACTCTGAACTTACTTGTCTTTTGATTGTAATACTTTCTGGACACGGCAAATTGCCACAGGAGCACTTTTTAAACAAAAAGATAACATGTAGTAAGGATGTGGTACACTGGAGAAACAAAGTTGTCCTTCACTTTTTTCCAGTTATTTCATTTTTCATCAGTGTGCAGGCAATAACTACCTAAGTTTTTAAAAATATCAGCAGATATACTGCAAAGAAAATGAAGTTCAGGCTGTAGAGAAGGGCAGAAACATGATTTTAGGAAATGTACCTTTATGCTTTACAGTTGATGTCAGTAACAAAATGCCTCGTTACTGCCTGCTCCTTTCTCTGATACAGCACAGAGCAGCTAATGGACAGACATCTGGATGGTTCTGCATCACCTGGTGGAGAACTGCTCAAGGAGAGCTGCTGGGTGTGAGATGAGCCTGAAGATTACAGAATTTCCAAGGTGCTTATAGGTCACTTTGAAATAAGCTGATCCTATTCTCCTTCTTCCCTACCAGTGAGTTTTGCTCTTCATTGTAATGGAACACAGTCAAACCCCAACTAAATTGCTTTCATCAGTGCACAGATTCAAGTCCCTGTTGTAGACTCCTACAGCTTGCATATTTTAGGCCCAATGCAGAATTATTTTACTGTGGAAGTCTCATTGTCCAAACCCACATTCTCCTCCTGTTCAGCTTCCCAGACTTTCCAGGCTGGCAGCCTAAACAGTGACAGAGCACAGGAAAGGCAAGAGGGGGTGCCCTCTAAAGATTAATATCAGTCAAATAACAGTCTGATTCCCCCCCTGGAGAGCTACCTCTGCTATATGGGAGACAGGAAGGCAAGTTATTCCTTCGGCTGGTTTTGGGAAAAAGTAATTGATCAGGGTAAGATAGGATTGTGATGCATCTTGATGTAGTTGAACTGCTGTCTAATTGTCTGTATACTCAGCCTCTTACACAGGCTAATATTAGCTCCAGCAAGCCAGCATATGCAAAAGCAATGTGAACATATGGACTGTTACTACAAGGATTCACACACTCACTTCCCAGTGTAAAAAGCATTCAGACTTTTCAAATTTTAAGGACTAATTTGTCGGGTTAAACCTTGCTGTTTGAAGGGACAGATTGGCTGATGGATCAAACAGCAGTAACTCCTTTTCATGTGCTGTACAATAGTAACAATAATAGATTTATGATTAACTACTATTTTTATTATTACAAAAAACAACATTGTGAAATGCCCAGTGGCCTAAAGTAGATGTTTTGACTGTTCTTCAAAGACTGCAAACCTCAGGACAGAGATTTTGATTGTGTAAGACAGTGAAGAACATCTACTATTCCACCCTTATCTCTGAAGATTATGCTGTAAGAAACACTGTGTAAGAAGCAAGACATTATTTTTATTATTTTTTGGTAAAATCTGACCTCAAACACTGTGTTAAACAGGTCACAGATAAACCCCTTTCTGTGCACTGCAAGACAAAGAACATGATTATGGCCAGTGCCAATAGTACAAGAACATTTTAACTATCATTTATGAAAGATGCTACCAATAAGTTAAAGATTACAAAAGGCTCCAAACAGTGATAATGAAAAGGAAACAGCAAAAGAATGATGATATGGGCATTATGGTACTTGGTCAAGAAGCCTGAGATGACAAGTCAGTCATTACATTTTAATAAACAAATACTAGAAAACGATGCAGAGTCATGGATGGAGTGTTGCCAAATAGCCTATTTTTACCTGTTTTTGTGAAGAACATGGACTGAGGTGATGCTTAGGGCAAGAATTAAATACTTCAAAAAATTTTACAACAGCATAAAGTACAGTCTCTCGGTGTTGGGAGAGAGTGAAGCAGAAAAAAAAAAAAGGCTAACCCAAAAGCTTTTGAGATGTTATCTGCTTTTTGTGGTTGTCGACTATTGCCTCTCCTTTTTTCCGCTTTCTCATTCTTGGTCACAATACCCTATAATTCTTTAAATCATCAGATCACTTTGGAGCATAGTTTCTGATGGCTCTTTGTTTAAGGCTAGAGTATATACTTCCTTTCCTCCTATGTAATTTCCTGTTATTTTTGACTTTCTATTTAAGGTGCTTAAATCATATTCAGTGGGAAGTGTCTGAGCAATTCCTGGGTGCATATGCAACACCGAGCTAATTCTGCAACAGATGCAGAACCAAAACAGCCTCCTTCTCTTTATCACAGCAATTCTTAGCAAACCACAATGCCCATCTTGGTCTCGGGGAGAGCTCAAAGACCACAGGCACAGGCACTCTTGCAGTGCAGGTACCACTGCCTGACCTCAGCTGTCACCCTGAGCAGCACAGCAGTCCAGCCCACAGCAGCAGCTTTTCCTGCTCCTCGGAGCCTCAAGGCGCTGGCTTTGGCTGAGTGGAACCTTTCTGCACAGAAGGGGAGTAATCCAGGTCTTTACAGCTGATAATTTCTTGACTCTTATAATGTAGATAAAAGAGTTATGTTGTAACAGACACAGTACTTGAATTTGGACCTGCAGAGGCACAAAAAATAGAGGTTTGTGGATACACAGAAGAGATGTTTATTCCAAGACTGCCCCCCTCTGTTATTGCTTCAAAGCTAAAAAAAAAAAAAAAAAAGCTTCAAACTGCTTGTAAATTCTTCTCATACCTGATAAAGTGAGATTTCCAGCATACTGATTTTTAGTATCAGTATTTATTGGAAAAATAAAACCCAAATAAAATAAAGCATAAATAAAAAGTTAAATACTCCTGAAGTATAAACATGGAAGGCATAGTGAATATCTGCAGTGGGTATTTGAGTAGGGGTAATTTTATTGAGTTGTTTGCAGAAAATAAAAATATTAATATTTCTCATGGGTTTTCTCTACTTGCATTTTGTATAAAATTACTCTAAAATACAGGCTACGATTTTTACAGAAAATTTTTACAAATTTTTTTTTTGCCTTTTCTTTGGCAAAGACAAATCTCAGGATCATTTCTCTTTCATAAAGTTTCTGCTAAGGTCAATTCAGTATTTTATTCAGGGAAAGCTAACTTTATATGTTTAACATATGCTTAAATAAATATTGGAAAACTAAGTCTATTCCTGAAAATTCCAACTGTAATGCTTAAAAATGAATAGGGGAACAAAGTACCCATGTCTAAATCTCATCATCCACTTCAAATCCCTTAAAACAAAAGCAGCAAAGAGAAGGCTGTTGAAAACTGAACAGAAGAAACAGTTTAGTGAATAGAAGTTTTGAGAAATATAAAGTGCTATCTTAAAGGGGAGTTTGGTTTGCATGTTTATTCCGTGGCATAAAAAATGCTATGTGGTATTATTCTAGGAGACAACTATAATTATTTTTTAGAGTGTAATGAACTGATGCTTCTCTAAAAATTGCAAATTAGAAAAACCGAAAATTCAGTTTTTCAGTCATCTACAAGATGGAAAACCAGATCATTAGACAACATTTAATAAATCTTGTTTCTCATGTCAAACATATACTAGAAAAGTGCTTAGAGTAGAGTGAGGCAGACCAGAAGTGCATAATTACAGTGTTCAAGTGTGTTCAGGGTAGGAGCTCAGAGCAGAAGCTCAGCAGGAGAAAGACAAGAAGCTCTGCTTCTTTGAGGTAATAGCTTAAGATATGTGTTATTTGGAAAGGAATTCTTTCTTGTTCTATATATCCCTTGCATTCATTACCTATGGTATTTATTACAGAGACCACCACGGTATTGCTTCCAGCTCTTACTGGTTTTAGATATTAATTTCAGCCAGGATTTCATTCCAAAGAAAATTACTTCTTGCACAGACAGCCAGAATCTGTAACTCTTATGGTTATTCAGTAAAATATGGGGGAATCCTTCCCTCACGGTGTTAAGTTGTACCATTGGTGGGCTGCAACTTAATCTGCACCACAGCATAATCCAGTGAAACCTTTTGCCAGGCTAATGCTGTATTTGTACCTACCCATTTCCAGCTGCTGGTAGATCCAGCTTCACAAAGTCTGGTTGTTCCTCTTTACTCAGGGCACCCTGCCTCCATGCTGGCAGTGTCCCAGGACCTACCCACCAGATGCAGTGCTCTCTTGGCAGGGTTGATGAAGTACCCTGGGGGCAAATGGGAGCAGTGATCACATTATGACTGCAATGTATTCATCTTAACTTTAGTGATGCTTTCTCCCATAACTTTCTCATAGAGACACTGCTGAGGCACAGACTAGATAAGTGGACAGTGAGATGAATTGAAAATTGGCTGAATTTTTGGGCTCAAGGGGTTCTGATCAGGAGCATGAAGTCCAACTGGAGCTCAGTCACTAGAGATGTACCTCAGGGGTTGATACCTGAGCCAGTACTGCTTTGGCTTTTCATTACTGGACTAGTCAATGGTGGAAAGTACACCTTGCACAAATTTGCAGATAGCAAAAAAGCTGGGAGAAGTGACTAAATCATAAGAAAGTTCTGCTACCATTTGTAGCACCCTTACCAGGCTGGAGAAATGCAGAATACGAACATGATGAAGTTCAGCAAAAGGATGTGCATGCTCCTGCCCTTTCGGAGGAATAACCTCAGACACCAGTACATATTGGTGGCTGACTGATTTTCCAGAAAAGCCCCTGGAGCGGAGGACACTAAGCTGCTGCTGAGCCAGCAGTGTGCCCTTGCAGCACAGAAGGCAAACAGCCTCACAGCCTGCATGGGGAAAAGCACTGGCAGCGTGTCAAGGGAGGTGATCTTTCCCCTCTGCTAAATCCCTGCATCTGGATGCTGGGTCACATACTGGAGTGGGTCCAGAGAAGGACTGTGAAGATGGTTAAGGACTTGGAGCATCTTTCATGAAGAGAAGGCTGAGGGAGATATTATCGATTTGAATAAATAAATACCTGATGGGATGGAATGAAGAGGGAGCCAGACGTTTCTCAGTGTACCAAGCAACAGTGTGAAAGGCAGTGGAACAAAGCGAAACACATTAAATTCCCTCTGAATACAAGAAAACATTTGTGTCATGGTAAGTTTTTTTCTCTTCATTGTGAAGGTGGTCAAACACCGGAGTAGGTCACCCAGGGGACTTTGGAGTCTCCATTCCTGGAGATACTCATAACTCAACTTGACATGGCCCTAGGAACCCACTCTAGCTGATCCTCCTTGAACCAGGGTGGGGTTGGACTAGATGTTCTCCAGAGATGCTTTCCAAAGACTCTGTGATCCTGTATGATGCTGCTGGGTCCAGAACATTGCCCAGCAACAGATGAGGAAACACCTCCTTCTTGTTGCAGCCTTGGGAGAGAAAGAGCACACACGAGCCCTCCCTGTCCAGTGAGGTAAGGTGGGCTCCTGCCCTGTGAGCATGTCAGAGGGGATAACACCACTTCTCTGGTGCTCTGCCCTTTCACTGCAGCCATGAGGAGGCTGCTGGTGCAGGAATTTGCACCTTCAGCATCTCAGCAAGCTGAACTCAGCCTCCCTGCTACTCACGGACTTTAGTAAGTGGCTGAAGTCCCTCCCTAAATGGATCTGGACAAGCTGCATGTATCAGAGGCTCAGAAGGATGAAAGTAGCTACTGACCATGTTACCAGGCTCATATAGTGATATTTATTCCTCAGCACTGGCCAGAAAAAGGCTCAGAAACTAGCTGAGATGTTGAAGTGTAAACACAGGGTAGATAACCTCACCTCACAAATCTAAAGAGATCTCATTTGACTGCAGGATGAAAAGCCAACTTCATGAAGCAATAACCTTGTCATTCTTGCCATTACCTTCTTCATACTGAGAAGAGAAAAGAAAAATACATAACTGAATAATATTTGGGTTTTTTTCCCATTTCCCTATGGTCCTTTTGCCCAGTTTTGCTCTGTTTCCTGCATGTTTGGAGTAGCAGGACCAACTCTAAACATGAACAGTTACACTTAGATGGCCATGGCATCAATGTGTTTCTTCTGCATCCCTTTCACTTACCTCATTATGTGTAATAAGCTTCAGATGAATAGAACTAGCAGCTCACTAAAGTGCTGACAGCACTGAAATCCAAAAAGTATCAAGGAAGTGAAAATGACTCATCAGACATGTCAACAAATAATGAAGCAATGCTGGACTATTTTGACAGTTCCTGCCTAAAAACAGAGATGTAAAAAGCCACATTTGTGGCGTTGATATCAGAAAAATAGTTGTAGCACAAAAAAAGCCACTAGAAAAAAAGTACTTCGCAAAAAATACCTACCCTTTTCAGAAGTCATTTCGCTGTGTATTCACATCACAGAATTATTGCCTTAACTAATGAAGAGAAAAATTTAAAACTAAGCATGTATGGCTAATAAGTTAGAAAAGATGCATCACAACTAAAATATTTTTTCTCTATTTTTAATTTGGGCAGAATACGGTCCTAAGTCCTCTGCTGTCTCAGTGCATGGCTTACGTCATAGATCACCTAATTACTGCAAGTGTTGACAGACTGAGCTTGGCAAACCACTTTTCAAAGAGTATATAATGTTCCATTATATTTAACAAAATGTAAAGCAAAAGGTTATGCTTCACCTCAAGTATTATCTCTATCTCTGTGTTATGGAGTTCTTTTAATAGCAAAAAAAGAAAAATCTATGAATTGTTGTTAGGCCTAGGGAGTTGTTTGAGTCATTCAAATAGATGTGCCATAGTCCAAATCTTTGAATGTGACTGGAGCTTTTGGATGTTGGATGAGAAAGGGCATTTTAAATTCTTAATTTCTTTGTAAGATACTTTAGTTTAGCAGTTAAAAATGCTAGTCAGCTTTAAAAACATAATTTTAATAAAATAATACAAGACCTGATTAATTTTTGATTATTTGCCATTTGAAAATACACCCCAAACTTGATATTCTCATTTCCAAAATCTAGTGAAAAATGGTATATATTGCATTAATTAATATATGAAAAAAGTCAGAGAAATATTCAAAGTATATCCTAAAAGCAGAAAATATGAAAAAAGAAGATAAGGATTGATAGTTACATTGCAATTCTGCCCCACAGCCACCAAAAACATCCATTATTTTGATTTCTGTTCAGTTTGCACAAATACTGCTGCTGGTAATCAATTGCTTGGTTTAATCATACCATTAGATATTCAGCCAGCTCACTTTGAGGTCGTGAGCCTGCACTAATTCTGTTGTTGTGATGCAGTAATAGAATTGTTTTCAGCTGTATTTCCAATATCATTGCCATGTAATTCTATTTATAGAAATGTTGTGGAATCTACACTGGCCAAGCAAAAGATGGTCCATATCTTGCTGATGTGAATACTTTTAAAATGTGGTGACTGTAAACTGTTGTAGTGCTTTTAAAATCACTGAGGCTTGGCCAATTCAAAATAGTGGAAAGTAAATTTATGGGGCAAATTCACAATCAGTAAATTCATTCTTAAAACTCAAAGGTTTTTTGTTTGTTTGTTTATAATGGAAGACAAGAAGGAAACATTGGTAAATCATTTGTACATGACCACTAAGCATATTGGGATGTTACTCTATTTCCAGATGTGCATATTATACAAACTCTTTCAAGGAATCTGATCTTTTAATTTTTACCTTGAACTTGTGAATGATAGTTTTGCATTGGAATAATTCAAAAAGATCTATGGTGCCTTCCAGAGAAAGCTGAGTAAACTCAATGGTGATAAGCATCATTAGCTCTAAAAGTGGTCAAATAATGTTAAAATAGCATTGTAAATAAGGAAAATAGATAAGAATAAAAACAGCAGTAGCACTTGAAAGCACACACTTTTCATAATCTTAAAATATTGATTTCAATTCCGATGCAAACAGGTGAATAAAAACTAAAGTATAAAGACAGTTGAAGGCTACAAAGAGTTACAGAATCTATTTACCCATCAGTGGAATCCTCAAGACCTTTCTCTACTGAGTC
The DNA here is from genome assembly GCA_013397175.1 of Platysteira castanea. Lineage (NCBI taxonomy): Eukaryota > Metazoa > Chordata > Aves > Passeriformes > Platysteira > Platysteira castanea. The sequence continues at coordinate 917,496 of VYXC01007077.1, read as the reverse complement.
ACAGTACTCCAACTAGCTGCAGCCACAGGATGGTGCTCATGGACTTTGGATACCACATTATAAATCTGGGAGGAGGGAAAAAAAAAAAAGAGAAAGAGAGGGAGCCAGACTCTCCTCTTGGCAGGCTGTTTCTTGTCCTACCCCGAAATACATGAGTCTGCAAGCAAGCGCGGATTGGGTTGATTTACCTCTCTACATTTACCAAGTCTTCAGGGGCATTGCAAATAGACTGATGTATTAAGGGAAGCCAGTAAATGTAATCTTTTAGGACTTCATCAGAGCTTTGATACTGTCTCTCACAGCATCTGTCTGGATTGTCCAGCACACAGCTGGATAACTGAGTTATGTGAGCAACTGGCTCCCAGGTCAGGCACAAAGGGTTATAGTGAATGGGGTGACATCAGACTGGTGACCTGTCACTAGTGGGGTTCCACGAGGCTCCATCCTTGGCCCAGTTCTCTTCAACATCTTCATTAACGACCTGGACGCAGCACTCGAGGGAATATTCAGTAAGTTTGCTGAAGACACTGAACTGGGAGGATGTTGACTCCCTCGAGGGTAGAGAGGCCCTGCAGAGAGACCTCGACAAATTAAAGGACTGAGCAGTCACCAAGTGTGTGACATTTAACAAAGGCAAGTGCAGGATTCAGCACCTGGGGTGGGGCAGCCCTGGCTGTGTGTATAGCCTGGGGAATGAGAGGCTGGAAAGCTGCACGGTGGAAAAGGACCTGGGGGTTCTGGTCAGTGGAAAGTTGACCATGAGTCAGCAGTGCCCTGGCAGCCAGGAGGGCCAACCCTGTCCTGGGGGGCATCAGGCACAGCATCGCCAGCCAGGCCAGGGAGGCGATTGTCCTGCTCTGGTCTGCACTGGGGTGGCCTCACCTCTAGTCCTGGGTGCAGTTTCGGGTTACACACTATAAAAAAGATATGAAGCTATTAGAGAGTGTCATAAAGGAAGGCCATGAGGATGGTGAAGGGTCTGGAGGGGAAGCCATAAGAGGAGCAGCTGAGGTCACTTGGTTTTTTCTGTATGGAGAAAAGGACACTGAAGGGAGACCTCACTGCAGTTTTAACTTCCTTGTGAGGCTAAGTAGAGGGTGAAGTAATGATGTTTTCACTCTTGTGACCAGACAGGACCCAAGGGAATAGCCTGGAGCTGAGTCAGGAGAGGTTTAGGTTGGATATCAGGAAAAGGTTTTTTACCCAGAGGGCGGTTGAAANCTGGAGGGGAAGCCATAAGAGGAGCAGCTGAGGTCACTTGGTTTTTTCTGTATGGAGAAAAGGACACTGAAGGGAGACCTCACTGCAGTTTTAACTTCCTTGTGAGGCTAAGTAGAGGGTGAAGTAATGATGTTTTCACTCTTGTGACCAGACAGGACCCAAGGGAATAGCCTGGAGCTGAGTCAGGAGAGGTTTAGGTTGGATATCAGGAAAAGGTTTTTTACCCAGAGGGCGGTTGAAAACTGGAACAGGCTCTCCAAGGAAGTCATCACAGCACCAAGTCTGACAGAGTTCAAGAAGCATTTGGACAACACTCCTGGGCACGTGGTGTGATTCTTGAGGAGTCCTGTACAGGGCTGCGAGATGGACTTGATGATCCTGCTGGGCCCCTTCCAACTCAGCATATTCTATAATTCTGTGATCTGTTTCCTGTTCTTCTGGGTATTACTGTTTAGCTAAATTAAAAAAATAGGGACTGAAAGAGGTATGAAGTGTGTCATATTTAACATCAATGAGCTGGACATATTTTTGCTTCAGAGGAATTGTTATCTTGCAAGCTTCTCTTCTTGACTGGTATGTGTGTTGGCTGTTACACATAGCTGGCAGTGCAGTAGAATAACTGCAGATGAATAAATGCAGATCTAGGAATCTGGTAGATGCTTTTTATAGCTAGGAATGCATTGGAACCTTTGCTATAGAAAACAATTGGACTTAAAGAGTTTCTTTAAAGCTCAAACACTTGTGCAGTTTAACTGGAGAAATATTAATGCACTATGAATTTGGACAAGAGTCTGCAGGACTGGGAATCCTACTCAGCATCAGAAGGTCCTGCTTTACACTTAGTCACAGTCATCTCCCTGTGACTCACTGCTTTCTCCTTCCCTAGAAGGGACTCCTACTTACATTAAGAAAGTATGCACATCTCTGTATCACCTATGCCTGTTTCTTAACTTCAGTCCTTCAGTGATTTCATTTGTAATTTTATACAGATGACCAGGCATGTTGTAATGAATATTTTCATTCACCTCTTAAATTCTCGGGACTTACAAACTTTGTGAATAGTAGCTATAACAGTAAATTCAGTAGGATATACCACAGGGCAACTCATATTTCTATGGAAATATAGAATATAGATTCTGCAATTCCATGTACCATTGCAGTGCCCATCCATATGGCAAAAAATGTACATATGTACTACAACACTTTAAATCAAGGTTTATACTAAGCCAGACAAGTATTGGAACACTTAAATATAAATATTTCCCCAATGAGTCACTAATCCACACATCTCAATAGCTGGCGTGGGGAATACTTGCATTCCAAGCCGTACTGTGGAGTAGGCAACTTCTAAATCATTTATAAACCAAGTGAATGAGGAACTTTGGAAGGAGGAAAATGAGTTAACAGGTAGCGGACCCAGAAGACCGAGGACACTGGCAAGCCCAGCACCTGCCCGTGGAACGCTGTCCGCGCCCCCCGGCCCTTCCTCCCGCGCACCTGGCCGCGCCCCTGCCGCGGGGGTCGGGCTCGGGGGCGGAGGGTGGGATTTCGGGCATCGTTCATGCCTCTTCTCTCCTCCCCCCGTCTTTCCACCTTCTGCTCTATAATTGCCCGCCTCCTTTCGCTACCCTTTCGCCTTATCAGATGCAGAGAGGCCAGTGGGGAGGCAAGCGGCTCTCCCGCAGCCGGCTCGGCACCCGCAGCCCCGCGTGAAAACGAGCGGCCGCTCCCCGCCGGCCGCTCCCGGCTGATGCCCGCACAGGTCGGTGTGCGCTCCGCTTCGTCTCCCTCCAGGGCTGGGGCGAGGCGCGCGCGGGTCGGGGCGGGAGCGGAGCGCTTCCCATCCACCTGCCCGGTCACCTCCGCGGCGGCAAGAGCGGAGCCCAGGAGGGAGAATGGGGCGAGGGAGGAGCAGATGGACGAGTGGGAGGTGGCGAGCTCGGGCTAGGACGGGGATACGCCTTTAGAAACTCCTGCAAAGGCCTTACTTTAAAAACTGATAGTAATTAAAACCCAGTCGGTCTCACTGTTGGTGTGGCGGAGGCTCTGGCTGCTGCCCGCGTCCCGCCGCGGGTGCCTCCTCCTCCCTCGCTCCGTGCCGCGCTGTGTCGGGGCACTCGCTCCGCCCTGGCCTCGCACGGTGCTTTCTTCGCGGGGCTGCCCGGACCGGCGAGTGCGTCCCCGCTCCCTGCCGGCAGCCCCCGGCTCTTATGGGGGCCGTTCCCCGCCTCAGCTCCGCAGAGACAGCGAGCTCCCCGCTGTCCCTCCCTTAACCTGCGGCACGGACACTCGGTTTCACACGGCGGGGTGCTGGTGGTGGGGAGCCCCCGAAGAGGAGCTGGGGGTCAGGAGCGGAGCCTGTGAGCCGCGGCCCCCCTGGCCAGGCTGGGCCCGCGCTGCGGGGCTGTGGAAAGGCGAGCGGGAGAGCGTGGCCCCGCTCTTCGCCGCCTTCCCGTCTCCGGCGCCGGGGCAGGTCCCTGTCCGGCTTTGCCCAGCGGGACGTCGACCCGAGGAACGTGAGCGTGTTTCCGGGCAGCGGGGCCGCTCCGCTTTGCAACGAAACACCGAGATAGGGGAAAACCCCCGATTGACCTTCCCGTCCCGAGGAGGGGAGCCAGGGCTGCGCGGAGGCGGCTCAGCCTCCTCCCCTGGGCCGGGCGCGGAGCCGGGGCAGTGCGGAGCAGGAGGGCTTGTGCCGCGTTTGTGCCCCTGGGAGCTCTCGAGGGCGCGTCTTTCCCTCGGGAGAAGGTGCCCGGTTGCCAGGCGCGAGCCGGGAGTCCGGGAGCCCAGCTGGCAGAGATGCTGCGGGAGGCGGGGCTCACCCCATGGCAGGCTTCTTGGCTTGCGAGGGCTTCGTGTCTGCTCCCAGCACTAGTCTGGCAGATAACTCATTTACCACATACTTACTAAAAGGTGAAATATATAACAACCAGAAGGAATAGGATATTTGTTTTTAATCCTAGACGATGTCAGCCACAAGGTGGCTGCAGACGGGGGTTTCCTTTCCCTGTTAAGGGAACCCTGACGTGCGGATCATTGCAGAGGTGAACTGGTGCGTAGTTGATCCAGCACCGGTTGTGTCTATTCCAATAAATCTTATTTCTCTGGTTTTTCTCTAAAAGCAGCAGTAGAGAATGTTTCTAACACAGGATTACCTGTCAGTTAGTATTTATAGCTCTTGCTTTGGAGAAAGATTTATATCAAATGTAGCAGATGGGGAATTGAGCCACCACTGTGAGTGAATATTTTAATGTCTGGGTTATTATGGAAGGAAATCCACACATTATCAGTGGTAACTGCCTGGAAGAATGAGTTCGTTGCTGTTGTTTGAAGAGTATTTACTGTATTTACTTGATCCAGGTTGTATTCCTGAGTGAGGGGAGAAGCATCAGTATCCAACATGAGGTACACAGGAGGTGGATTTCAGCCTGTTTTGAGATACTCTCGGTTCTTCCTACTGCTTGTCACTGGGCAGCTGTCTGCTGACTATGGTCCTTGTGTGTTTGACACTGGTTCATGTAGTAGGAAACCTGGGAACTTTGCACTGCTTTCTGAGTTGTGTTTGGAGGATGGGTCTAGGAGCTCTGCATAGCAATATATAAGTTCCTGGTGCACATATTTGTTTTGGGATCTAGGTATTTGCCTCTGTCTTGAGAGATTTATGCTATAAGAGATGGATTCCAAATATATGTTTAAGTAATGTGAAATTTGTTGATCATTTGGTTAAAACTTTGATAACCTCCTGTGGAGATGGAATTTACAATCTATGATCCCCTTATATCTTTCTAGGAGTTGTATCAAGCATCCATGACTGGGATTTGTTACAGTAGACCTACCAAGTCCTGGGATAACTGTAGCAGGTTGCATTTACTCAGAGAGAGAAGGGGATGTAGGTGTTATCCTCTTATGTTTAATAATGACTGAGATACTGCAGTCTGCTTTTTATACTAGACAGTGGATGAACCACTTGCTCTGTGCCTTCAAGACAAGGAAAACATGGAAAGCAAATACAGTGATGGTATGTCAGGAATATTAGAGAATATGACACAGGAGGTAAATGGGAAAAAACCTGCAAAACAGAAATATGTAAACCAAAATTTACTCAAGTAAACCTTCAGATGCCCTTTGCTGACAATTATCTTAGTTTGTTTCTCCTGTAGAATTTTAACAGGAGAGGACAGCAAAAAAATCTTCTTCTTGGCCCAGAAAATTGGCTAGAAGTAGTGCAATAAAGTTGAGTGAAAGATAAATGTTTCTAAGTATGGTGCTAGGCATGTGTTGATGTATCTTGAGAGATACTTCTGTATAACTTGAAATCTACTGGGAAATGTTAAAGTACATGTTCAGATGATGAAATTGGTACTGTTTTTAAGCCAGCCTCTGTGGACAGATGAACTACCCATTCTGGAACTTGCTCTTTGGCACCAGAATTGTAAACCAGCTAGTTCACCTAGGAGGACATTTAGTGTTCATATACTGCTGCATTCTAAAGTGTTGGTTTTTCCTAACTGGTTAAATTAGTGTAAATGGTTTTGACCATGATATTACCTACTGTAAGTGCAGGTAGTACAACAGAGAGCACAGGATAAGCTGAATAAGGTAGAAAAAGGAAAAAGAGAGTAGGCTGTAGAGGACAATGAGAAGAGGACTTGACTTCCTTCAGAACAAAGTTCTGCCATTTTAAACAAGCTTCGGAGTTCTTTTCCACAGGTATCTTGGTAAGGTTCTTACAAAACTGAGTTGTATAGAGATGCATGTTGTACTTTGTTATGTACAGCTTACTCTATTTCCAATGCTTGTGAATGATTAGCAAAGAATAGTGAGTTTCTTTCTATATAGGCCAAGTTTTCAAAACTTCTGAGTAGCCCAAGTGGGATTCTTTGTCCCTTTCAGGTAAAATGTACTTTGGTCATAAAACTGCTGCCAGGAATTTTTGTTTCCACTGATGTCTGTGGTAAATTCCTTTTTGTTTGTTTGCTTTGTTTGCTTAGGGTTTTTTGTTTGTTTTAATTAAATCCATATTTCCCCCACAATTTTTATTAAAGTGGATGCCTTCTCTTTGCCTGTTTAGTAAGTCTTTTTGTTCCATGTGTTTTCAGACCTGCTGATACTGTGTGTACTGAGGGGAAGAAGATGCTTTGTCGATATGAGATACAGAGCTGTTTTCTCTTGGCTTTTCTAGCTGTCACAGCTTTTTTCATCAGTGATGTCCAGGGCCAAGGTAAGTCATAAATAGGAATATGGAGCTTTTCACTCTGATGTGCAGAAATAGACTTTTTATTGCAAATGCAAGTGTTACTTCCCTCTTAGTAGGATGTGAATCCACTAATACTGAAATGAAGCAGGAATTTTGCTGCTGATCTTGGGGAGCAGGTGGGAGTGGAATTACATCTTCGTGTGTGCTCTTGGAACCCAGTATCTCAAATAGCATAAATATTTGTGCAAATCCATGTGTCTCAAAATGAGTTCTACACAACATTTTTTTACTCCTATTTACATAAAAGTACTTATCAGAAATTGCTCTTACTGTCCTCTATGTAATCAAGTAAGTTGGAAGGATCAGATATGATATTAAGCTTGTATGGGATATGTGTTTTTTTTCTGTTTTGGAACAGTAACTGTTGTAGTGCTTATATCAATCCATATTGCACAGATCTGTTAAATATCACAGACTACTTCTGCAGCTTTTAAAATGAAAATTTCCTTTGTGAGTATTAAAGGATACTGCTGGGATTGTTAGGCTTACATACTTGTTGGATTGTATTGACAGTGGCTTGACTGCTGGAGAAAATTTATCCTATTTCTTGAGGAAGGAGAGTGGAAGAATACCAAAGAGTTTTTATGATTTCTAAAGAAAGGCATTTCTCTCAACTTCAGATTTATGTAATTCCTTTGATATGAGACTGCATGGGCATAACCGGGAGCAGAATTGGATCCTGGGGTCTTTTAAAGTGTTTTGTATAATGCATTATTCGTGAGCACATTTGGAGACTACTGGCAACGTGAGGCTTTCAAAATCCTGATAATGCGAGTAGCAGTGTTGTCCAGTCTGCGTGGCACTCGAGTGCTGGGGAAGCATACCATCTTGGATGTTTGGAAATCTGTCCTCTCCCAGAAGTTAGCTACATGTAAGCTGTAATATTTGATGTCGGCGATGTGAGGTGAATCAAGAAATGTATGTTCCCAATGTTCAGTGCATCAATTCTGGTCAGAAATGAGATCCAGAATGTTTGTGACTTAGTGAGCCAATAAAGCAAAGCATATGGTTAGTCCTTTCTCTGCATTTCAGTCCTAATACATATGGTTAAGATTTGCAAAACAGGACTGGGGTTGAGATCCATCTCCAGAAAGTTTTGCAAAATTCCTTGATGCTGGAAAACTATATTCTTCTCTGTTTTTTTTTTTTTTTTAACTTTGATTCAGTCAGTTATGGTTGGAGAGTTTTCTCCCTTTAATATTAATACAATGAAATGAAGGTCAGAGAAAGGTTTTTTCCTCAGTAATCACATCAGCAGAAGCTAGAGTTGGTGAATTTATTCTTGATGAATAAAGAACAATACCTCCCTTGTTCTTAGACTCTTTCAGCAAGCATCAGCTATGGGATGCTGTCAGCAGTGTGATATTAAGCTAAGTGGACTATTGCCTTGGCCCAGCATGACTGTTATTCTATTGAATGAGGTGGTATGAAGTCTCTATTCCATGTTCACAGAAAAAAACCCTCTTGGTATACTTAAAGTAATAAGATGTTTCTCAAATTTATTCTTTCCTCAAGGTTGCCACCTCTTGCAGTAAACTCGTCATGCAGCTTGCTAGCAATTTACAATTTAATACAGTTTTTTTGTCTGTTTTAAGCAACTGTACACTCTGCCAAGGTGTAGGAAGAGCTGGTATTAGTTCCAGCTTGTTTTTCCTTCCTTTGGCAAAGATGCTCAGGTAAGGGTGTGTGATGTGACTTCTTGGAAAGGACAATATATTTGTCAGACTGAAGCCAACATGCCTGAAGCTACAAATTGTCCTTTCAGAGGAGCTACGTGGTTCAATCTCATTTTTTGCCCTATTGCCTTATAAACCACATAGTGCTGTTCAGTTTTTACTCAACAACAATTATTTTTTCAGCACTGCTGTTTCTTCCCCATTCAATATAATGTATAAATAACATCTTTTGTCTACTTATGTTCTTATATAGTACATGAATATAGAGCTGGGCAAGAAAAACACTTGAGAGTTTTTGATTTATTCATAAAGTAACTTGCCTTGAGAGTTCTTCTGTATTTAAAGATGGAAACTTTTCTTTGTGTAGCAATAATTTTCATGTATCACTACTGTAATTGCAAAGTAATTGCAGTGCATATTAACTTGTTCAATTCTTATTACAACAATAAATTGGAAGCCACAATATTTAGTTAGTATCCAAACTTAGACTATCGGATGTCTTGGAGAATTGTCCGTAAGGGATTTCTTGTATTTTTCCTTTCCAGTAAGAGTTGAAAACATTCTTTTCCTAGTTGTCCATAAGAGTTATGTGTTTGGAGTGCTCATTTACCTGGTGGCATAAACCAAAGCCTTGAACTTGTCAGTTTTCTTTTGGGTGACTGCTCTAACGTTGCTGACAGCCATTCTCTTTTGCATTCCTGTAAAACCACTTAATGAGATCTAGCTACTGATTTTTATCAGTTAACTGACTCAGCTTGGATTAATTTTTTTCCCTTTCTGCAAGAAGTGAGATTTTGTTCCACAGACAATAAAGGTCCAAAGAAATAAAGATATCCTCTTCAGGTTGGTGAATGCATAGTAATTCCCATCAATATTTTGTTGTCTGTTCGAGTGTTAGATTTTTAACTTCCTTAGCTCTATGTACTTTTCTATGCCAGAACATTAGTCTTTGCACAACTACGACACAGTTGATTATCAGGCTAGTGAGTAATTATTTTCTTTCTTATGGTTTATTGCTGTGTGGGAATGTCCCTTCTGCTGTACTGCCACCTTTGATACAAAAAGTACCCAGTGAAAATTGACCAGTTATGTAAAGACTATTCTGGCACCACTTTTCTAGTCTTTCATATTGTAACTGTAGTATACAAAACAACTCCTGGTGATTGTGTCCTTCTTTGCTTGTAAGATCTGTGACTGTTTTTTAGGGGCTCAAAAAATTACCTGTTTTGGTGATGGCTAATAGCAATTAGGCCAGAACTATGCTTCTTTGTTAGAAGGTGCTTTCATAAACTATCAGGTTGAAAGTAGGATGGAAAAGAATGATGGGGAAGGAAGAAGATGGCAGATAAAATGGACTCTGAAATTCTAAGACATGATTGGGTTTTTTGGTCAGTCCTTGGTGTTAGTTGCTCTCTGCTCTGCCTCTTAATCCCCATACAAATTTACCACTTAATCCCAGTAAATCTGCAGCATTTTCACACTTGCATGGTCATTGTTTAAAAGTCTATTTGCTATTCCTGAGGCAAAATAATAAAAGGAATTGTATTTTTGGGAACTTCTAGGTATGATTTGTCATTCTTCTTCATTCAGCCCCAATTTGTTGTGATTTATGTATAGCTCAAAGACACAATGAATCTTGAGAATGAATTAAAAGCTGTAATCCACAATTATGGTCTTCTTGGCTTTAAAAACTTTTTGCCATAGTCTCTGTCATGTTTTTACAATTATAGCATGCTGAATGTTCATGCAGAAACCTGCCTAGCAAAACATTTTGCAGTATGAGGGCCAAATTTTCAAAGAACCGATGTTGTATTTGCAGCGGTTCCTGCACAAGCTCTTGCTCGCAGCCTCTTTCTTTCTAAACTTCATGGAAGTGACAGGCAGACTGAGGATGAGGTCTGACAAGATTGTGCCCAGCAGCTGAGGATTTCCATGGGTTGGGTGTAAGCCCAGTGCTGCAAATCAGAACAGTTTTGAGTGTGTGGAGTTTGTGTGCTGCCTGCTCCTTCTGTCCCCTTGCCTCTCTTCTTGAGATTGTTCTCTGAATTCCTTGAGAATGCAGAGGTGTTGCTGAGCTCTTCTTGATATTTATATACTCTCTTTTCTGTGTTCTGGTGTTAAGTCCCTCAAGGAAGAGAACTGCAGAACTTGCCCACTGACAAAACTGCCACTTTTGGAATGAGAGGCTGGATGCAAGGGAATACATCTCTTGTATTAAACCTCCAGATTCTTACTTCTAAGATCCAAAATGTGTTTAATAGTAGATGACATGAAAAAACATGCACCCCCAAATCTCAAAACTTACAGCCTGCCTCTTTCCTTGTTTCCTCCCTCAAGCTGCTGGAAAAAGTAGCATGTAGGAAAAAGTAGTCAGTTCAGGGCAGGTTTTTGGCTGCTGCTGGTGCCAGAACTGCACTGGCTGTAGCAGGTCAAATGGAGAGACCAGAGACTGCTGGCCAGCACATTCTGCCTGTTGACTCAGATGCTCCATGTGCTGTAATCCTTAATCTCAGCAATATCGTGAGACTGTTGGTTTATTATATCTAAAGGACCAACAAACTGTGGGTGTTAGCCCAGTCAATTAAGAGCAGTCTTAGCCCTGGAGAAAATAAATTACCACTTACCTGCTTCAGACAATTTCCCTGATTTCTTAGAATTACTAACAGAAACCTTAAGGATGTAGTGGCAAAGGCACCAAGGGTTTGGAAAATGAAGGAGACTGTTCAGGGAGCTGTGGAGGCAATGGGAAGAGGAGGAGTAAGGTAGGAAGTGTTTAAAGTTTTCTAGTCTGTCTGTTGTTCAACCTCTGGGTAACTTCCCCGTCTGCCTTTCCCTGTAGATCAGTTTGTTCTCTGTGAGCCAGATTCTATTCGAATGTATGAAGATTTCCCCTTGTTGACAGCCTTGGTTACCCCAGGCTGCACTGCCAGCTGCTCTGCTGCAGTTCTTCAGTGAAGAAGGGATGTGCCTCCCTGAAGCAGAGCAGAAGGGTTTTGTAGAGTGTGGTCCAGCATCAGTGGAGTTGGACTGAGCAGTGGGATGCAAAACTGTGAAAAGTAGTTTATGTGCAGAGACACAAAATTGCTGATATGATGGTAACAACGTGGGGCAGTTTTTCCATTTGTTCTTGTATAGGTTGCTTCACTGATTTTCACCTCTTTCTCAGTCATTTCATGCTTTTATTTATTTCATCTGCTGCTTCAGTTTGAAACCTAGGTGATGGCACAATATAAATAGAAGCCAAATTTTACATATCATCCAGATTGCCCCTAAGTCTTGACTTGCCTGTGCATGCCTGCTGGTCTTGAGACTGAAGCAGTGTTTGCAGCTGCAAGGCTTTGTGCTGCCTAAGCCAGGTTTGCAAACTGGGAAGCTGATGTTCCCTTTGCTTTGTGCATGCCTGTCTTTTCTCTTGGTTATTCTCTTCTCACAAGGATTTGAAAATTTGGCCCTGAATGACATTAAATGTGGGGAAATGCCCACAGTAATGAGAGGAGTGTAGGTCATGCATATTGTCAGTGTAAGCAAGAGAGCAATTTTAATTCCCATATATTAACAAAGAGCATTTTTATTACCGGCTTTGCCTGCTAAACTAGTGTCTTAACATCTAACATTGTTTGTCTTTCTGTCCTCTGCTGTTAGGTTGTTTAGTTTGTTTTGTAAAGAGATAAATAAAAGGTCTATCTGAGGGAAGTAGTGCACCTGGGGATGTCATTTTACAAACTAATAAACTCATGTATGTGACATTTTAAATAACTTGCATCCTTCACCATTAAAATTTTGTGTTGTCTTCCTATATGTGTTTATTTCTGTTTGTTTAAAATGAGTTACTTTTTATTTGAATATAAAATGTTGTTTTCTTTCCAAACTTGCAGTGTCCCCACCAACAAGACTGAGATATAATGTAGTGAGTCCTGACAGTGTACAGATCTCTTGGAAAGCCCCCAAAGGGCAATTCACTGGATATAAACTTCTTGTCACTCCAAGTTCAGGTAAATGTCTGTAAGTTCTGTTTTAAGGTGAAAGAACTGTCTTTCTAAGGCTTAAAATCTTTTCAGAGTGTAGTGTTATCCTCTAGGATGAAGAAACTGGGAGCAAGCTTTGTATAATGAAGTATTGGCTGGTCAGCAGAAGAGAGGTTGATTTCACTGCAGGGTGGTCAGGCACAGAAAATGGGAATCGAATGATTAAGGTGGCAGAAGTGGGTCAATGCTAGTTATGCTTCATGTGTAGTCTTTGGGAATTGTCATTGATCATCTGTCTTTACCCTTCTTCCAGTGGGGTGTAAGGAAGTCTAGGAAGTGTTCAAGGGAAAGCACTGGAATCCTAATTCAGTCAGCTCTTAAAGGTGGATCTCCCTGTCCCTTATCCCTTAGTGAGCTCTTTGGAAAAGATCAAAAAGAATTAAAAAAACAAACAATCATTAAAATTTTTTTGAGTGAAAACTTGAAAAGGTAGACAAAAAAGTGGCTGTATAGAGCTATAGAGGTCGTACTTCTGTACATTTAAAATTAAATTTAGATACAGAAACAGTTTTAACATACAGCTAAAATATGCCTCTGTACATATTTGTATGCAGTCTCTATATATAAGTGGACATAGAAATGTTCAATATTTGTATTTATGCATAAGAATTTCCTTGCCCAAAGAAAGTTACCAAAGAGAGTGTTCAGAGATGATGTGGGTACGATATGGTCAGAAATGGCAGCCAATCACAGAGTGGAAGCCTGTCAGTATGGTGTTACCAAACTTGACAGATTTTTGTAAAATGTGTCTTTTTTTCTTACTTAATGATTTTGCTGGACACCATGGCTGTTTCATGAGGCCCAGATACAAATGCTGATCTTAAGAGTGTTTCTGTTTAAGAAAACTTGTTAGACTGCCTAACTTGTTGCTTTTCTGGGATGTTCTCTGGTCTGGCTGTATGAGTAGTCCCAAAAGTAGAAAAAATGGGAATGCTTAGGTCATGGTAGAAGTTGAGGTATTTTTAAGTCATTTACTTTAATTTTATGTTTAATTTATTTACGTATACTGTGCTATAAGGAAAGCAAACAGAGTTATGTATTTGTTGGATTTTTTTTTGTCTTTTCTCCCATAGGTGGAAAAACAAATCAATTAATTCTTCAAAATACTGCAACCAAAGCAATTATTCAAGGTCTCATTCCAGATCAAAATTATGCCCTTCAGATCATTGCCTTCAGTGAAGACAAGGAGAGTAAGCCAGCACAAGGCCAGTTCAGAAGTACGTGTCTCTTTATGGCTGACATGCAGAATTTATCAGATATTTAATGTGATTTTTGAAATGGTAGCAAGGCTTACACAAAGCGGGGTGATGGAAAAACAGGTTTTTCTATGGTGGAAGAAAAATCAAAGCCATGTATTTTAAGTGGTATAAGTACAGTTGGAGGCCTCAACTGACTGCATAGTACATTTTTGCATTGGGCTCTCTTTGTTTCCACTGGATTGGCATCCCTTTCTTCCCCACTTCATTAGGAAATTAGCTGGTATTTCATGGAAAGACTCTTCACTGAGTGGAAAGGAAGTGTTATATTTTGATACTTCAAAAATTTCCTTTTTATTAAAAAAATGTTATAGCTGTGCCGACTGGCAGCTACTTGCTAGTTCAGTACTGTGAAAGGCTGATTTCTTAATGGTCTTCAGCGGTCAAATATGTTTACAAATTTTATTTTTTATATGATCAATAGATACTCTTAACATCTATGTCATAGTGATATATATACATCTTATCTGACTTACCTTGATCTTCATGTTAAACATATTAAATATGATTAGTGGAGATTTGGTTGATAAGTTCAATAATGTGGCAGTGTTGGAGTACAGCTGAAAGCATACTGAATTCCCTGACACTGAACTTTTCTCACTGTCATGCTAAACCAGCTTTCTCTTAAAACCATCACAAGATAAAATATGCTGAGTACTTGATGTGGTGCATATCAAAGTCCTTTTAGCTTTTTCATCACTACAACTGTGTCTTTACTACTTTAAGTTCTGTCCTGGTTAGGAAACCCACAAAACCACAGATTACTTTAGCATTAAAGAGAAGCCCACAGAAGGCTACAGCAAATTCTATAATATTAGGTGTAGCTGTTTTTTAAATGGCTTTAAGGAAAAGTAGAGCTGGCAACTTGATTTAAGAATATGGGGATTGTGTTCTATTTAGTATATTCTCTTTGCTGCATGTGAAAACATGTACTTACGGCTGGAGTTTCATTTAAAAACATGATGCCTTGCATGAGTAAAACCAGATACAGCATATATACAAATCCTTTCCTTTGCTCTCCAGTATTATAAGGTTTTTTCCCTGTTCTCTGACATGTGGCCACTAATTCTTGAGACAAAAAAAGGTCAAATATATGCTCTCAATAGCTTTGAGACTATCATCTGGTTTAGTGCATTGGAAATATGGTTTTAATGCTGTTGAGTTGTAACTGATGTACTAAGAATTCTCAAGCTTACAATAAAATTTTATTGTCAAAAGAGTATTTCTCTTTATATAGCCAGCTATACATTCTTATTCTAGTACATAGTGTTTAATGAACTAAGATCAATGGGGATTTTTGTCCTTTGAAAATACAGATGTAAAAATATGTGTTAGATAACATTTTTGTCTGTGTAAATATTTGAGTAAAACAGGTGTCTTGTCTTTTTCTTCTGTGTGGTTAGAATTTTGACAGTTCCCAAATCCAGAAATCTCTGTCAGGGTGTGACCAACTTGTCTCCTTTGAACATTTTCAGACTTTCGTACCATTTTTCTGGAGACTTGGCCCTTAATAGCACTAGCATGAGAGCAGGCCAGCTCTTGGCCTTGCTCTTGGCCTTTTCTCAAAGGAATGCTCCTAGAAGGATAAGCAAGAGCATCCTTTTTGGCTGATACTATTCTGGTATTTTACCTCTTGTTTTAGTCAAGAGTCTTGCTCAGTTAAGAATTAAACCCAGACTTCTGATTAAGACCTGGTGTCGTTCTGGCATTATCTGTAACCCAGCTAATAACCAAGATCTGCCTTAGTAAAATCTGAATCCTCAGCAAGCTTGTGGACTTGAATTTGCTCCTGAATCAGTTTCACAGTTGCTTGCTAAAGGCAAAGGTAATACACAGTCACACATGCTGTCTTAGTAAGAAGAGGAGTCATAACTTCAGAGTTTTTGTTCTCACCTCTCTACCTGGAGTGTGAGCACTGCAGGTTCTGCAAAGGGTTGTCATACTGAGAAGATCACATTCAGATGTTTGGCAGTGGTTCGTTGTCTTCCTCAGAACTTAGTTTTGTGATTATATTTTGGATTGGAACTTGGAGCACTCCTGGTTGATTCAGATATTGCACATACTGTTGGGTAAATTGGTGAAATCCATTTGACTTTGGTTCCACTAATGTACAACAGAATGTTTGTACTGTCTCTCTTATATAGTCAAGAGACAGATAACCCCTTTTCACGCCCTCACAGTGTTTTTTGAATGATGTAGCACACGGAGACTTTGGTCCTGGCTGAGGCTCAGTGCCTGCTTGGATAAATGTCAGTCATAATCCAATTTTACATAAACTAAAAAGTGTAATTTGAGTAGAATTTTATTTTCTGTCGAAGATATTCTCAGCTTCATTGTTTTAAGCTTTTCCTGGCTGTTGCAGACAGCTGGAGTGTGGATACCAATTAGCATTCTAAGAAAATTCTGGAAGGGGTTTTTCTTCCCAGTACATGACTTTAGCAATGGTTTTGTCAAAACCTTTCAGACTGTTGGTAGAGCAACACTGGCTTCTAATGTAATACTAGGAATTGCTAACTGAATTGGGTTCTGCTTGGCTGTTGTGAGAGATTTGGGACATAGTAAGGGAGGTATCCCACCCACTTGTGGAATAGGAAACTATCAAAGTCTCAGCTCTGGAGCAGCCTTGCACTCATGGGAGTATTTGATGCCCTGAATACAGATTTAAGCATGGGATCTAAGCTCATTCTGTAAAGAGGATAGTGTAACAGCTGGCTTATGTGCTTTTGTGTTGACTGACTTGGCCTGGAACTTTGCAATGCTGGACTTTTCCCAGCTAGCTTTGGCAATTTTCTGGATTGTATTTCCAGTGTGGGATCTTGTCTGCATGGGCTTAAGTGCTGATATCACTATTTGGACTCTCCTGTGTGAAGAGAGTCAGTTTTGAGAACTTTAATGATGATAGAATGGGGAAAGATCCATAAAAACAATAAACTCAGAGGGAGGGAGGGAAAACCCAGAAACAGTCACTCATTACCTAAGCATATCTTCAGATGCTCTGTGCAACTACTTTATCAGGAAGAAGAAAATGATATGCCTCTAACTGCATTGTTTCTAGATTAATTGATTTTCCCCCCTTACTTTACAGTTAAAGATATAGAGAGAAGAAAAGACACAAGTAAATCCAAGGTGAAGGATCCAGAAAAAACAAATGCGAGTAAACCAGCTTCAGAAGGTCAGATCATAACACATATGATTTATGTGATAACCTGAGGATAATCAGCTTCTTTATTTAACTTGGCGATTGTAGAGATTTGCTGTAAGTCAGTTCTTTAAATCTGGTTCCCAGTGTTAAATTAAATAGAAGGGAAAACCCAGTATTTTCAGAAATATTGGAGAGTTGCTACAGAGGTATTGCTTTTAGTTCTGTGTTTTGCTTTGCTTTTTTATAAAGTTCTAAATACCACCATGAATAGATGAAAATTATTAGAAATTCATTTCAAATAATTTTAAAATTATTAAAACCTGCTTGTACTTCCCCACTGGGTGTACTTTGAGTAGTGGAAGAATTATGTGGGTGTGTGTGTACATAATAACGTCATATTGTCTTGGCTGTAAGACTGACTGGAAGTATGAATTCCTACCTAAAGTAAAATTGATACTATTGTATAATTAGCCATTGTATAATATTGTATAATAACTTGATAAGTCTATCCTAGTGTAGGTCGTATATATGAAAACATTTGAAGCATTTTGAGGGAGGGAGAAAAAAAACGAGTTAATTTTGTCCTGTTGCAAGGAGCCAATCTTCTGGTGAAATGTGATACTGCTTGCCATGAGAAGTTTGTCTAGTATGGATTAAAATCTATTTCAAGCTTAATATACAGCTTTTTTTCCTGTTATTCTAAAATTCGAATAACATCTTCTTTATGAAGTAACCCCAACAGTAATTATTCCCTTCAGTGGTTATTTATGGTATACAGAACAAGCACAGACAAGAAGAGCTTGGTATGACCTTAAATAGTCTCTCTGTGAATAAACTGGACAGTTTCAAGGATCCCGTTTTCCCCTTCCATTTGAATCTGTCTCCAGTGATGCAAGTATCAAGGACCTTACCCAAAGCTCCTTGATGTCCATGCAAATTTTTCTTCAGTGGGTTTTTATTCTTACCACACATTATTGTGTCATGTTGTATTTATTAACACTATGCAAGTTTGTTTCCATACAGCATTTCTCAAACAAAAGCACCCTTGAATTCCAGTGGGTTCATTGGAAGAATGTTGCTAGTGTTCGCAACACCCAAGAGACAAGTTGTACCTGCTAGCACATGACAGGGTAGTGGATAGGTGATCTTGCCTACATCATGTCTAGAGGAAGGCTGAGTTGAAAGAAATGACAGAACTAGAGAAGGAAAATGTGATTTGCATTCTTAATGAAGGACTAGTGATAAAAGTTGAAGGAGGGAAAACTGGACCTGTACTTGGAAAATGTTGATTAAATGCAGACAAAGGAAAGTGTCTGCCAGACTGCAGGAGAGAATTTATGCTTTTGTCATGGAATAAGGGCAAAAATACAATTGGCTAGAGGAGCTTGGATCTGCAGTCTCTCCCTTTTCAGGATTCATGTTTACTTTTGAAGTCTTTAGCTTAGTCACTTTCCTCATCCCTGCACCACTTTTTACTCATCTGAACTTCTTCATTTGTATCAGGGCAGTGTGTACCAGAACAAAATACATCTCCATTCAGCACTTGTGAAAAGATATTGCCTTACACTTACTGTAGCAGGTTTCACTAGAAAACTGGGGTATGCATTTGAAACAAAGGCAAAACTAACAAACTTCTCGATCAGCAAACCTGATCATAAAAAAAAAATATTATGCTAGTTTTTATGAATTCTTGAATGTTTAGCCCTGTTTCCAAGTCAGGTATATGTTATTGTAAAGTAACAGGCCTCTTTCCTCCAGTCTAACTACTGCATATTTCTTTGCTTTGCGCAGTATAATGATTATTCAAAGTGATGGAGATTCCAGCTGAATGACTTCAGTGGGAGTAGGATGAGATTCCAAGTGAAAACACTGGGCAAAAATAACAGCATCAGCAAAAAATGTGTAGCTGGGGTAGAAGTGAATTTAGAACTGATACACAGGCAGTAATGGTACCAAAAGTTTCCTATTTTAGTATATAAAGACCGTTCTGCCTCAAATCGAAATTGGATCAAAGAAATAAGGAAAAGACTGAAAGAAATGAATTAAAGAAATAAGTGCAAAATTTTATGGCAAAACCATGAATAATAACTTGATCCTCTGCAGATGTTTGACAGGAAATGATTTGAGTACGACCAGCAGTTAATTGATTTCATAACCATTTAGTGTATGGCAAAATTTGATGGATTTAATAGCAACCCTGATACATTCTGTGGCTCTGCTTGTATCTTTGGACGAGTTGGTAAGACTTTGGGAGTTAACAGTACAAAAGAAATTACTATAATCATAGAATCATTAGGGTTGGAAAAGACCTGCAAGATCATCAAGTCCAATCTTTGACCTTTTACCACCATGTCCACAAAAACATCTCATGAAGTGCCACATCCATTCAGTTGTTGAACATTTCCACAGATGGTGACTGCAGCAGTTCCCTGGGCAGCCTGTTCCAATGCTTACCCTCTCTTGCCGTGATGAAATTTTTCATAATATCCAATCTGAATCTCCCCTGGTGCAACTTGAGGCCATTTGCCCTTGTCCCGTCCCTTGTTACCTGGAAGAAGAGACCGACCCCCACCTGGCTACAGCCTCCTTTCAGAGAGTTGTAGAGAGTGATGAGGTCTCTCCTGAGCCTCCTTTTCTCCAGGCCAAACACCCCCAGCTCCTTCAGCTGCTCCTCATCAGACTTGTGCTCCAGACCCTTCACCAGCTCTGTTGCCCTTCTCTGAACATGCTCCAGCCCCTCAATGTCTTTCTTGTAGTGAGGGGCCCAGAACTGGACACAGGATTTGAGGTGTGGCTTCAGCAATGCTGAGTACAGGGGGACAATCCCTGCCCTGGTCCTGCTGGCCACACTGATCCAGGCCAGGACACCATTGGCCCTCTCGGCCATCTGGGCATGCTCTGGCTCGTGTTCAGGCACTGTTGACCAGCACCTCCAGGTCCTTTTCC
This sequence comes from Platysteira castanea, assembly GCA_013397175.1. Taxonomy (NCBI): domain Eukaryota; kingdom Metazoa; phylum Chordata; class Aves; order Passeriformes; genus Platysteira; species Platysteira castanea. The sequence continues at coordinate 897,973 of VYXC01007077.1, read as the reverse complement.
AAGGGCAGCTTTCCAGCCACTGTTCCCCAGCCTGCAGCACTGCCTGGGGTTGTTTTGACCCAACACACTTGGCCTTGTTGAACCTTGTACCATTGGCCTTGGCCCATTGATCCAGCCTGTCCAGATCCCTATGCAGAGCCCCCCCTACCCTTCAGCAGATCAACACTCATGCCCAGCTTGGTGGTCTGTGAACTTACTGAGGGTGTTATTAACATGTTTTTATAAAATTTTTTAAATCTTTATGATAGTAGCCAGGTTGAGTTAGGTAGAATAATATCTTATCTGAGAACAAGACAATCTTTGCCCATAAGAAAAATTGAAAACAACTATTGTCCAGACTATTGTTGTTAGAGGTTGTGGCTTCTGCTCTCGTCTTGAGTGAAAGAGTAGCATAATTCACCAGTTATTAGTGTCAACTTTTGATGTAAAGAGGTGCCTTCTGTGAACATCTGCCCCACTTGTTACATAAGGATGCTTATTGGCATTAGTAGGCCAGAAAATCCAAAATTATTGTTTTGGGACAGAACTAATAAAGCACAGCGATGTACTTGTCAGTGAGTATGAAAAACATGTGAACTATTTCAATATTACAAGCTCCAGTTTGTGCATTATGGTAAATTTTGTATCCTGCTGATTTTCCTGAAAGGCACTACAGGCACATAATCATATAAACTTTTTGTTTATAAATACTTAGCTAATATACCTTCCTCAGGGTCACACAATAAACCCCAGAAATTTCTCTTTCAATTTCAGTGGGACAAAGATTTCACCGTAACCCTTCTTCTTCGATAAGCCAGCTCTTTTCCAAGAAATGCAACATGTAAATAACTGTACTCATGATTCTAGGTAGTTCCAGAGCATCTCACTCTTATTTTCATCTGTGGTTTGAAGGACTGATTATGTAGTACTGTCAGCTATTTAATTACGAACTGCCTAAGGCTCTGAGCAGTGCTGGGAGGTGTAAATGCCTTCTGAACTCCCAAATCTACTTTTCTTCCTCTGTCCTCAAATTAGATTGTTATGAGGGTTTTCCTCTGTCTTTATGGAACCCTGTCGACAGCTTGTATGGCTTGCTACAAAATTTTCCAGCAGCTTCAGCAACCTATATTAAAATTTTCCATCTATTCTGTCCTAGTCATTCAAGTAGTTTAAAAAGATTTACTCCTTTCCTGCTGTAAGTACTGTGCTCTTATCAGAAGCAAATCTCCAGTGTATATCCAGTAATGCCATGGTGCCAAATTAATTCAGGCTTAATGTCTAGCACTCATCCATCAAATGTTTGCTTTATATTTGATTTCCAGAAACTTTCTGTAATTCTTCTGCACAACCACTTTCAAATCTTGAATCTTCTTTCTATATTTTTGAGAACTTGTCATTTTTCAGCTTAGTGATTTATCACTGCTGTGCACATATATTAATAATGTCAGAAGCCTTTTCTCTTTCTGTCTGTTGAGAAAAAGCTCACAGACGTAGCTTCTTTCAGCACGCACTGATATTTGAGTACTTGTACCCTGGCTTCTCTCCAGCTCCCTCGTGCACAAAGCTCTTTTCTGTACAGTGACAGGGGTTAATACATTCTGTGCCTTCTCAGATGTTTTACAGTTTCTCAGAGAGCCTCTATGAGTGATTCTCTAATCGAATCCCTTTGGGGAGGGGATAATCACAGTGTTTTGACTATATCCTCTGGCAAATGTATGACTGTATCTTTTTCTGCAGAGTATTTCTCCATATATCTGGACAGGGTTTAGCTACCCATTTCAATATAAACAACAAAACACTGAGGCCAGTTTTATCTGCATGCTTTTTGACTTGATGGTGGGGGTTTTTAGTTGAGAGGTGTAGTGGCTTAGTGTAGGCTAGCAGCCAAACTCCCACCTAGCTGCTTGCTCATTCCTGCCCCCAGCAGGATGGGAGAGAAAAGAGGAAGAACAGGAATGAAAGAGTTCATAGGTTGAGATAAAGACAGGGAGACTGCTTACCAGTTACCATGGTAGGCAAACAGAGATAAGTGGGGGAAGGTTTAATTTATTGCCAGTTAAAAAATTTGCTAATGTGGGTAGTGGGAGACAAAAGAGACAAACATTAAAACAACAACTTTCCTTCCCATTTTCCCAGGCTCAGCTTGACCTCCTCCCAGACCCCTCTCCTCCTCTCTTGTTATCACTGCAAGTTACACTCAGTCCAAGTCCCTTCAGAGAGGAAACAAGTGGTGCAAAAAGGGTGTTGAGAGGTTATGATCAGGGCCTAGTGGTTTCTCTCTGCCGTTCTTTTCTTCTCATACCTTTCTTCTCCATGTATGTCATTCACAGGCTGCAGGGAACATCTGCTCTGCCATGGAGCGCTCTCTCCTCTGACCTAGGGCTTCCCTGCACTGTTTTCTTATGCTTTTTTCCCCTCCTCCTGTCCTTGCTTGGCATTTTTGTGTCCTTCCTTAAATATGTTTTCCCAGAGGTGCCACCACCTGTCCATGCACCCTTGGCCTCTTCTCAAAAAGGCCACCCTTGCAGCCTCTGTCCTGCCAAACCTGGCCACAAACACCCAATACTAAAGGTGCTCTATTAGTGCTTTACTAGAGTAAAGAATTTACACAGTCTTTAACCTTTCCTGTTTGGAAATGCCCTTATGCAAATCTCAAATCAAGATGGTTTAGGACAACATAGAGCATGTATGGGTCAGATTTCTGTTCTGAATCAGGTGTAGCAGGATAAGCCTTACCCAGCCTGTAGACATTCAAACAATGAGAAATAAGCTCCCGTAAAACACTGTGGTATCACAGTGTTACAGTTACTTTCTCATTGCAAAGCATGTGTAATATAGTCACACAGTAAGTATGACTGGTGAGGGAGGTCAGGGATCTTCACTGCACAGCACAGAACATGATGGTTAGTTCAGCCTTCCCAAATGAAAACTGTGTTTCACCGCAGGGCAAGTCCATTAGGGGCAGGTGTGGTTTTTTCACCGATTTCTATGAAAATCCAGTGATGTGGTGCTGAGTTAAAATACCTAGGGGAACTGCAGCTTTTTCAGTCCCTTAGGTGCCTCTTTCTGTTGGGAGTCACTTTTACCATATGCCAGGAGCCAAACTGGTAGAACATTACCTGAGCTCTCTGAGCTGGTGGGGAGCCGACTGGAAGGTCTGACAAAATGGGTGTTGCCATCCAGTTCCTTGCCCAAATGGAATATAGAGGAAGCTCTAGGAGAAATGGATTGACAATAAAAGCTAGATCTGAGTTTCACATTGTGGAAGGCTGGGACAAGCAGGCAGAAATTTGGGACAGAGAATTTATAACTAATCTATTGTTCATGAGTATAGAAAGGACAAGCTGGCAATGGAAAATCTAGGTACTGGCTGAGTGACAAGTAGCATAGAAATTGTAGTGGGCTTTAGAGATAGAAAAACAGAAACTCTATATAATGAGCTGTGCAATGCCATACCTTGTCTGTGACAGAGTATAATAACAAGGTGCAAATGTCAGGTTACATTATCTGTATGTAAGTAATATAACCTGAACTAATGTTAAAAACAGTGAATAGTGGCTTCGTGTGCGTTGATCAATATTCCTGCCTTTGTACATTAATTTACATTAAAAAGCTTTTAAGGAAGAGGTAAAAATTACCTGTAAGGAGAAACAAATATTTCTTTTGAAAGAATTTAATCTTATTAGTGACCTTTACTGAATTTGACATTGTTACTAATATGATTTTTATTATTATTATGCGCACAGAAATATACACACACAAGTTATAAATATAAGGAAGAATAGCTGCTCATTTAGTCACAGCTACCTCTGACACATGCTGTTTCCACTCTTCTTTTTGTTTTCTTCACTACTCAGTGCTGCACAGAGAAGAGATTTTGGTTGTATTGTACTAAATTTCAAGTTTTTAGCACTTTCAGGGTTTAGTATCATAAAGTGTCCTGGAAAGAGACCTGAAGCCATCTGTCATGTGATAATTACCTGCAAAGTAGTAATAAGTATGCCTGCAGTTTCTTTCAGGTGAGTGTGATCTGCCAGTGCTCAGTTGCCCACAAAAACTGTGTAGATATATCCAAAGTTACTGCGTTTTGCAGTGGGATAGTTTTTGATAATTTTCTTGAACTTCCTGATGTATTGTATATTATTAGTGATGTTATTATTTACATTACTTGTACAATCTTTCAATGTAAATATTTCTGAATGATTTTTTTTCATAATGTATTTTTCATTCAGTGCTATGCACCTATCAGATAATGCAAAAGGCATATCCTTCCTCAAAATGCTATGGTATACTTGTCTGAGGTCTCTATTTTAATAGCTCTTGCAGTGAGGTGGAATCAGTCTTCTTACAGTGATAAAGATGAGAGGTGTGCTAAGCCTAAAAAATATACTGATTTGCATTCTTCTTTCGACATTCCTACTACATTTGATGCAAATGAGCTTTGACATTCACTTTATAGCTGTTGAATGACAATATTTAAGCAGAGTAGGAAAAATCCACAGAGAGGTATATTAAGATACTATTCAGCAGAAGAGGCTAATTATCTAATTTATTAACTTGTCTGTTTAGTTAATGTCAGATGCTTCAGTAAGTATTACTAGACAGTGTGAAATGAGTGCTATGAGGCATTTGACTAAGCCACAGGAATGAATACCTTCTGAACTTCTGCTCCATTGGCAGTGTTTCATAGTTTTACTCACTTCATCCTGGCTAATGTAACTGCAAATGTTGGTTTTAGTCATGATGTTTTTCTATTTTTTTTATTACTTGCTGAACTCCTGGGCTATGGAACTCATTAACTATGTCTTTACACAACCTATAATCGACTTTCTAGCAGTGTTTCCTTGGGCTTTCTGGAGGACACTTTAGGTCTTGACTATGAGCAGCAGCAGGAAAATATGGTAACTGTGCTGTGTGGGCATTTTCCCCCAGTGCCATTATGTTCTTCCTGAGCAGTCTTTGTCTTTTCCCAGCTCTTGCACATTTTTCTGCTTCTGCAATCTGAGAGTAAAAGCAAAGTCTATTGGAAAGTACTTGGCTCTTCCACTTTGAATACTGTTTCTTTTTTTTATCTTGCTTTGTGGACCACTGAACCCGTTAGCCCAGTGCCCGAGCTCCAGCCAGTAGCAAGACTGAGCATGTAGTCCCAATAGGTCTGGGGTGTTCAAGCACAGGGCTTGGCCAATCTACTACTGATCAGCCATTTGTGCAGATGGAACTGGTCCCCTTGATGCCTTTATTCGTCCTATTTTCCCATGTGTGTTCTCCCCCAGACTACCTTTCGGTGTGTTTGGTTCCTCTCCTAAACATATCCTATTTGATCTTGTGCAATCCCCAGGTACTTGTTCCTGTATCCCCTGTCTCGTTACCCCCTAAGCAGTGAACCGCCAGTCTGAACCATACAGACTGTGCTAGGAAGTGAGAACAAGTTACCAAAATGTGTTGCTGATCTCGGAAGATGCTAGCAGGATGAAACCTGTGTACTTATTGTTTAGTTTCCGGGTCTATGCTGGAATGACACAAGAGGCAAAGCTTCTGTATACCTTTTGTTTTCTTTGTTCCAGTGCAGTGCTAATAATATTGAAGGGGTGCTTGAACTAGATGCAACAAAGTTTACTTCAAAACTAATAGCAGTGCAGTGATACTGTTCAGTACAGCACTCTCCCTGGTGAATGCACTTGCCTGCTCAGAAACAGCTAGCTCAAGGTTACACCTTATCCTCCACTCCAAAGGGTAGAGATAACCCTGGCCAGTAGTCCTTTGCACGAGTTTCTTGATGCTGCAGAATGGGAACACTGCCTGCTTTGGAGATATGTTAGGTTATTTAAACATTGTGGATTATTTCTATATGATAGGTTTCATGTTTGGACATTTGTAAATGAAAGCCTGCATTAGAAAATATAGCGAAGTTTAGAACTATTGATTGCATTTTTCTAAATGCTAGACTACTGCCTACATTTCCCTAAAAGATACCTGTGCATACTACTGAGGCTTGAATATGCCCCCTTTGCAGTGTCTGTAGGGAGTATGTGGATGCATTACCTTGTCATGGATGAAACGGGATGCACATCTCCTGTCATCAGCTGCCTCACACCTGAGGACATGTGCTCTGCGTAGGCTGTTACTTCAGGATTTTTTTCAGTTTACTTTTCAGTTTTGTGCTTACCATCCTGACAAATATGTTTATAGTCTTTAGCAAAAGCTGCCTTTCAGCATGGAGTGGCATGCAGTGACATTTGCAGTACATACAATCCTTTGACCTAGTTGTCAATAGCTCTTGCATGTGTGGTGTATACCTGCTTGTTCTAGCATTTACTAATCAACTAAAAGTAATGTGAACATGGAAATGAATCCATTCTCTGTGTTTCTTTAAGGAGGGTGGCCCCAGATCTCCACACCTCCCTTGAGAAGACTGGGCAATGCTTGGACCATGCTGCAGCATTATTAGAACATTTTGGACCACCACAAAGCTTTGGCAAGCATTTATAATTATGTTCCCCTCACCATCCTCTTCTGACCACTCTGAAGTTGCTTAGGCCAGAAATTATTTTGTAGACTTAATTTTGTTTCAGACTGTTGCTTTGGCTTTCAACTCAGTTGACTTTGTTCTGCCCAACCTTAGCCCAAACAGAGAATCCTATCTCAGCTTTCTCTAGTGAAAGCAGCACCTGACCATCTGATCTTTGCCAATAGGACTCTCACTTAACTGCCTGCAGCCAGTGGTTTCAGTGATTTCAGTGGCAGTCAGTTCACCATCCTGATGTGTGCTGAAAGATATCTGCGCTGGACTCCACATGGAACCTGCCCAGCAATCCTATCCCCATCCAGGTTGCCAGAGTATAGGGTTTTATTTGAAAGTGATTGTTTTTTAACTTGTGCCTAATGTGATGGCTTTCCATTCTTCTGTGGGACTTCTCATTTTCTCTCTTAACTTCAGGTGATGAAAATATCTGTTATAAAAAGGAGATGAAGTGGACTTGTCAGAATATACCATTGCTTCCTTTGATATATGAACTTTGGATGCTGAATTCAGGCCACGTTGGTTTTTGTACTTTTCAGAAGATAGAATTTGATGACAGGCATTCATTAGGTTTCCAAGCTAGACTGTAAACCTGTGAGCTGCCATGCAGAGCTTTGTATATTAGAAATTCCTTGTTAAACACTGGAGGACTAACAGGAGAACTCTGATGCAAGGAAACTCTTGTGTAAACTCCTCTTTACTGTCCAGAAAGTTTAGCTCATTGTGCTGCGGATGATCAATGTTTATTCCAGGAATTCACAATAAGAATTTCTCTGGAGGAAATAGCTTTTTTGTCCTTTGACTACTACTTGCAACTTGGATTTCATTATACAATGGCAGTACTTCTATGGACCTGACTAGGGTAATTTGGAAGACTCTTTCCTGGCTCTTGTGACTGAAAAACGTGATGGGAAGTATCAGCACTGACATGGACAGAATTAAGTGTTTTCTTTTGCCATCATTTGGCAGTTGCTTTGGAGAAAACAAGTAAGCTACATTTAGAGATTGCAGCATTTACATCTGCCCTCTGGTCAAATTAAATCGCACACAAATGTGTTCAAATAATCTGAATAAGAGAAAAATATGCTTTTGAGAGAAAGCAAGCTTGAAACTGAAGACCTGGAAGTTACTATGTAGCCTGGAACTGGGAAAGGGTTCATGTTGAGTTGTACACTTTGATCCTGACAGAAGAAATCCCAGGGAAGAGAGAACAGAGAGAAAAAGAGATTGGGAGCAAGGGGTAGATTTTAACATAAAGAAGGGTCTCTTATGTATTTTGCAATTGCCTTGTCTGTTCTAGATAAGTGTAAAATTTTGTTTATTTACATTAGCTTAGGTTGAGAGTGAGTATTAATTAAGAGGCTGCTGGTTGGTTCTTTAATTTGTATATTCCAGATGACAAACCCTTGCTTTGTTCTGAAAATAGAAAGCTTGGCATTAGAAATGATGACCAATCTCCATTCTTACCCAGGGATACCACTTGGTTATCTCCTGGCTCTGCTTTTCTGTAGGAGGAAATGCATTTCTTCCTGTCAGTATATTAATATCTGGCTATGGTTGTATATTACCCCTCACAAGTGTTCCTGGCCAGGTAGAAGCTGGAGATTGGACAGATTGCCTTTCTGTCATCCAAAATGTCCCTCCCTAGGAACTCTCCTTGAATGCATTGCTTCATTGAAGTGTAGACACAGTGCTGACATCGCTATCTAGAGAATCTGTAGTTTGGAAAAAGAACAACTTTCTAGCTCTCTTTCTACTCTCTGAATAGAAAAAGAGATTTAGCCTATCTTGGACCTAAGGCAAGTTTCATTCTTGGACCTAAATGGAAGTTTCATTTTTTTCATAAAGTGATCCAGCTCCTGATATCAGAACCATTCAGACTGACAGCCTTAAAAGATGCTTATCCTCATATTCATAACCCTTGAGTTATGTTTCTCCTCATATCTCTGCACAGTAAATATGTATAATGCTTCATAAATATGAACTATTAACAACTGAAAACTTGTCTGGCCTCTTTTTTCCCTGTTGGTATCTTTCCCTAAGGCACTGACTTTTTTTTGTGCAATTTATTCTTAGTTGAAGTGGGAGGCTGCTATTCACATTCTTGAATGATGGATTAATAGAAGCTCAGCTGAATGAATGGTCTTTCATTATCTTCAGACTGATTTTCATCTCTTCAAGTCATTAGCTCTTGAGTATCCATCCAATCAGCAGTGCACTGGCATGGCTGGATTCTGCTGGCAGCAAGAGATGTTCCCATAAGTTAGATTCAAGGTCCGTGCTGACATGTTCCATTATTGAAACACTTTCATTACTACCCTGCTGAGACATTCCTTAACAGCTCTTCATCATCTGGCAGCATGAATTCTCATAATCTGAAGTCTGTAAGCTTGCTCAGGACTACATATATTCTAGGCAAACATCTTGGTATATCATGAGCAATGCTTGTCTTTGATATAACACAATACCTTGTCTTTGAAGCTGCATAGTAACAAGTTGAAACTCTGGCCACTTTTTTAAACTGGTATGGCAACCTTGGAAGAAGAACGAAAAAAAGCTTTGGGATAGTGGTAGCAGAAAGATACATTAATAAAGACTGAAATGAAAGACCAAGAACCTTTTGTAGGAATGCTGTAATCATAAAGGATTGATGCATTGATCAGCAAACTCATCATGGATCTGCATACCCTGATGAGGAATCTTCTTTGCTTTATGCTATGGTCAGCAAAGTGGGAGAAAAAGGTTAAAGTTTTGGTATCTGTTTTCAGGGACTGTGAGATGGCCTTTTCTTGAATACAACTACAAGATACCAAATTTTTGTTTTTCGTTGTCTGCTGTACAAGTTCCCTTTCAAGGCTGTTCTTTACTGTTCTCCCTGTGAGAGGGGGAGAGTCTTGTGTCAGAGTCTGTCTCATTCATCTGTTGTTCAACAGCAAGCGGGAGCTTGTGCTGAGGAGAGATGATTTCAGGGTAATTTCCACCCTCACTGCATAATCCGAGGTCTTCATGTCCATTCTGGGTCTGTTGATGCAGTAGTCTGGTTCTGGGCTGTCTCATGGTCAATACCCTTTGCCTGGTGCCCTGTGTGCTGAGTAAGCCTTGGTGTTACAGCTGAGATACGTTCCTTGGTTAAAAGGTGCCAGGTGGTAGCTAAAATGGGACTTACCTGGCTGTGGGGACCACGTTTTCTACCTTAAGGATGTTCACACCTGTCTGCTTAGCTGCAGTGATCATACTACTCTGCATGTAATGAGGGAGTCCTGTTTCCTTATCTGATTGCTGATTTGGTGTGTGTGTCTTTGGCTTTGGAGACATGGTATTCTTGTACTCTGCTCTCCTGGAATATTCAAAGGAGCTTCTGTGCAACACCAGCACCAGCTTGGTGCCTGAGTATATTTAGTTTCCATTTATGCAGGAAAGTTTAAAGAATTAGGGCTGCATAGCAGTGCAGACAGCTATTTCAGAAATAAAGCTGGTGTCAGCCGGGTCTTTGTTTGGGTTTGATTTGTTTATGTGGTTAAAAATGTAGGGTAAAATGTCTGGTCTTTTCCACTGATTTTTGTAGTATGATAAAGGAAGGGAAAACTGTAAATTATGAGCACAGGGATTATGGCTCCTGTGGCCTGTGAAATACCACTCATACCTCATCTCTTCTCTCCATAACTTCAAGATCTTTCAAACTCAACACCAGAATTTAACTCAGTACATAGACAGGGCGGTGGTGTCAAACTGTGGCAGATCAGCAAGGGGAAGCACAGAGTCCTGCCCCAGGGAGGAATAGCCCCAGCACATGCTGGCATGGAGCTTGGCAGAAAAGGCCCGGGGAGTCAGGTGACCATGAGCCAGCAACAGACACACGTCACAAAGAGGGCAAACAGCCTACACTGGGAAGGAAGCTGTTAGCAGATTGATGGAGGTGATTTTTCCCCTCGGTCCAGCCTTGGTGAAGCCAGGTGGAATTCTGTGTCTAGTGCTGGGCTGGCTCACCAGTAGAAGAAAGACATGGACTTACTGAAGTGAGTCCACTGAAGGGCCATGAAGATGATTGAAGGCTTGGAGCATCTTTCATAAGAGGAGAGGCTGAGACAGGTGGAGTGTTCAGCTTGGAGGACAGCAGGTTTGAGAGATATCTTTCCAATGTGTAAAAACACACAGTGGAATGAGTAAAGAAGGCAGAGATTCTTCTCAGTGGTGTCCAGTCAAAGGACAAGAGGCAGTGGACACAAACTAAAATAACTGCAAATTATATTTAATCAAAGAAAACCCCTGTTTTGCTATGAGGATGGTAAAATGCTGGAGTGGGTTACTCAGGCTGTGGAGTCTTTATCTTGGAGACTTTTTAACCTGACTGGACATGGTCCAGAGCAATCTGCTGTTGTTGCCCGTGCTCTAATTAGGGTGGTTTGACTAAACCCGAGAGGTCCCTTCCCACCTCCAGTACCCTGTGATTCTAGAAGCTGAGATTTCTCAGAGTAAGGTGTTTACTCAGACATCTCTGCTAATTAGAGAATGGAAGAATTGCTACATTCAAGAGGGCATAAATTTCATCCTGAGTTTCTGTGGAGTGACATCCTAAATTAGTGGTGCTTCTAAACATCACTGCATATTTGTATTTATACAAGCATATACACTGGTTACATTATGAAAATATCATTTCAAGAACTGCTTGAAGGTAATATAGGGCCTTGAATTTGGAAGTCTTCAGCACTGTAATTGTATTGCAGCATCCTTTTTCTTTCTAGACACACTGTCCAGAACATTATACGTACCTAAATCCGTAATGCTGAGCTGAAATTTAACAGTGCTGTAGCAGTTTGTTTCAACCAGATTCTAATTAGTTCTGTGTTAACTACTTTCATAGGTGCGTAGCCTCTTTTTTCAGCAGGCTCTTTTCTGTTACTTCACCTGTTGTGTTACAAGTTCAGGCACAGACGAGCTCTTTATCATCGTTTAGAGGGATTTAGACAGACACCTTAATTAATGTTGAGGATTTCTGAGTACCAGTTTTGTCTGAAGTGCTCTGATTAACTGGCTTCTAGATAGCCAAAGAAAAGTGTGTCAGGAATTTCATACCTTACTAAAGAAATGGGAGAAATAAGCCTTTTAAATCCTGGCATATTTGTTACATAGGAATGGTGGATAAGTATGACCATATCAATAAAAAATATAGTTTTCTGTCTGGAAAAGTAATTTAGACCTTTAGACAGCTGTTTCATTTAAAACATTCATGCACTCAGATGCAGAACTGAGAGGAAAGATAAGTAGAGAATTATCACTGTAATCTGCAGAAGAGTTTCTTAGGTTTCATGTACTATTTACAGGAGGATTGCAGATCATCTTCAGTGTAAATTGTGGCTAAATGGATGCAGTATATTGCCGTGTTGAGCTTCAGGTTCAGGAAAGACTTCAGCAGCATGCTTTGTTCTGTTGGAAGAGAAATTTAAAAAAAGGTTTTAAACTCTCCCTTTAAGTTCAGGGGGATTTTAAAACATATTTTTCTATCTAGGTACACAGATGTTTAGTACTGCTGTTTGGTAAACTTCTGCAGACATTGGGTTCTTCAGTGCTATCAATCAGCAGTGGTCTGTGAGGAGATATCAGCACTTTCTTTCATAGTTACTTTTTTTTTGTCTCTCAAAATAAAAAGTTCAGATTTAGAAAGAAAGTTCTAGAAGTTTTTCTAAACTAGTGGCTACTTACTGCAGAAACACAACTGTCATTGAGTGTGTATGGAAAAGTGCATAGAAAATGGCTCTATGCTTCCTTCTCTCACACTTGAGAATTATCACCAGTATATATAGGCAATTAATGTGTTATCAGCTAGTGCTTTGATTGGTTTTGTGGCCTTAAATTCAGAAGGTATGCTATAAATAGTATTTTGTAACTGCTGTGTACTTTTTGGAAGCAGCAACATTTTTGAACTACAGCATTCACAGTCAAATGTGACGTGGTCAGACACAACACATTCAGTAAATCTTAATATTCCAACTCCACCAAATAAGAAATTTGTAAGCTTTCCAGTTGGGCTATATTAGTTTCCTGGAGAGGAATAAGGCACAGGGCTGGTTGTTTTCTTTGGTTTTTTTCCTGGGGCCTAGGGACAAACTTCTAACCTTGTTGGGCTGCTCTTTAAACCTAATGATGTTCCAATATTTGAGTCCTTCAAATTCAAGCTGTGGTTGGATCTAGTTTAAGGAACAGCAGTTACGTTGTATGCATTTGTCTGGTCCACAGCCCTGACATATGGGATGTGTTAAACTGAGGTCCAAGTGCAAGGATGATATCACCAGCACTGAGTAATAATATCAATGTCAGAAGCGTGGACTAGCGAGTTGCTGAATTTTGGAGCTGGACATTGCCTCACATCCTTTTATTTTTTTAACCCTTTTTATAAAAAAATGTGATGTTTTGCTGATGTAGATTTACATTGCCCTTGTCCTCAGTGATGCTTCTGCTCAGTGTGGTGCTGTCAATCGCTGTGGAGGACTGGCTGTTCTCTGTCATTCATGCTTTATTCACAAGGTATTTTTCACTGACTGCTGTCATCAAGCTTCTTGCCTTTTGTGCTTTGTTATCCCATGAAAGTCTTCTATTCATACATCATATTATTACTGACCTCTATGTGAACTTTCTTCCTCTCCTTCCACATATATTATTTGACTTTCCACTGTGACAGGGAGTTAGAAAGGAAACAACATATTGCAGACTCAGAAAGAATTATAGTCTTGACTTCTAGCAGAAGAAGTGTGTGTTTTGGCTCTTGAAAATGAGAACAGAGTTTTATACCAAGGGGAGGCAAAATATCAAATGTGTTTCTGCAAAATATATCATAACTGCATGCAAATTGGACTGGTTTGTCTGAAGCATTGAGTCCTCCTGTGTGGCAGTGCCTGTATTTGCTGCTTCTCCCTTTGCCTTTCAAGGAACTTTCAAAGAGTAGCAGTATTAACTCCAAGAGTCAAAGAACCCTACTCTAGACTAAAAATCATGGTTTTGTATTTCTGTGTCAGTAAGGCTTTCAGGTTTTTTTGGTTGAACTTCTGTTTTTAACATTGCTCGCTTGCTCACAACCCAAGTGTGGAAGAATAGCCGCAGGTGAGGAGTGCAGCCATGGAGAGGTGGTCAGTGTTTCCAGGAGCTCGTCAAGCCTGCTGTGTTCTGTGCAGCCCCCATACAGAGCTTCTCTCAGGCCTCTCTCTGCACTCCATTCCCTTCAGTGGGATGAATCAGGGGTCATATTTTCCAGGCTCCTATAACCCTCCCTCTATCCCAGAAAATTCTGTCTGGATCTTTCTTTCAGCATTGCCATCATTGGCTTCACTCTGGCCAATTTTGACATGGTCTTGAGAGTGCTGTAGCACTTGCATATTGGAAGTACCAGCAAATCATCTTCAGTGTCTAGGGGCTTGAGGAATCAAAACCAGGAAACTTCATTTGGTAGATTCAAAGCTCTTTCAATGCTGTCTCTTCTTTGAAAAATTTCCCTGAAACAAAGGAACCAAAATTCTTGATGGTGATTTGATTTTTCGCGGTACTGAAGCAGGTTTTGTACAAATACCTTGCCCTAAAACATTTCTGGTAGCCTTTAGCTCTATGCTGGTGCCTTTGAAGGTGAAATTTTGAGCTTATGCCTCCTTCTGTGAAAAGGAGAAATGAGCAGACCAAGTCCCTTTCTCCTCAGTTAGCTTTCTGGCAGAGTGGCAAGTTCCTTCTGCTAAGTAGTGCTATGAGGATTGTAAATTTGTTACAGAATGTGCATTAATATTTAAATTTCTCCCCGTAAAAATTCTCCACCAATTGTAAGTGGGTGAACTGAAGACAGTTGCTGTTGTAAAGTATATAGGCTGTTATTCTCACTTTACAAGATGTACAATTCTGTTATTTCTGCTTACCTAAAGATCACAGGCTCTGTTATTGTTTGTTGCGGAATGCAGCACTTGAAGCAGAATAATACTTTCTATATAACATTAGAAAACATGATACAAAATTTGGTAACTGGTCTCTTCCCTACTGTTCTTCTTCTGAAACTGATAAGTTAAAATTCAAAGGGAAGTGGGACCTTCTCTCCCTTCTCTCTCACTACTCTTTTCTTGATGACCGAGTGAAAGGGAAATAAGCACACTATTGAACCTGCTCACACTACTGAACTTTGTAGTAGACTAAAACACTCAGTATTGGAAGCTTTATTATATGGAATGGTATGCTGTCATCCTTCTTTGAGAAAGTTTGTTGGAAAATTGCCTGTTAAAGTTGTGTAGATAGTTGAAATGTTCAAAATTACCCTCAAACCCTACAGGAATTCATGACCATGTATGGTTGTACAGAAAGAGTATTGAAAAAGATATTTGCAAGAACTGGTAATGGAAACTGGCTAAGCACAGTGGGATGCAGAAATTATTTTCTACACACTATGTCTTTTAGATTAACTTTATTAACTAGGATGTAATGGTGTTTGTGTTCCTATCAGGTTTTAAGGATTTCTATCACTGTGTTATTCTGTTTAATATCTCACTGTTGTTTATTCCCTTTTAGGGAACTTTCTACAATTCTATTAAGTACAACAAGGAGAAAACATAAGCAAAATAGTGGGTGTACAGAAGTAACAAAACCTAAATGTTTTATGCAGAAAAGATTCAACAAGTATCTCCTACCAACGACGAACGAAACAAATTTTCACACTGTGACCTTGCAGTGCAATCTTGGATCAAACCACACATGTTCCTTTAACAAAGAATAATTGAATTATATTATTTGCATTGATCTGATGATGTGGAAATAAAACATTGAAAGGAATGTTGTTATTGTTTTCTTTATTCTTTGGATTTTGCTTCACTGAATGGATTTACTAAAACAGATAAAATCTTTCACTACAAAGCCATCACTACAGGAATAAAGAAACCTTATAGGCAAAACTTGTTGATGTGAAATGGTATGAAATATTACCCAGGGTAATAACTCTGGTTTCATAATCATCACAAGATTTTAGAAATAGAGAAGGAAAATACAGCCACACAAATCCTGTTATCCTCATTGGGCTATATGATTAAACTGCTGGGATAGCACTGAAAAGGTACATCTGTGCTATTGTACAGCTGCTTGGATTTGAATCAGAGGTCCTGTGCTTTCATTCTTACTGGTGTTGAGTAGCATTTTACTTTGCCAGTAGTTCTTTTGAAGCTTGCAACGCTAACCATGGCCAGTGTGAGAATGGCACAATTGAACTGCGTGTTAATGGAAGACAGATACTGCAAGTAATGCAGACTGATGAACAGGAAGTTTATTTGGCAAAGATATTTAAATTATATTAATTTTGCCATGACTAATAGATTCCTATTAAATCACAAAACAGATTCCAGTCCCACTGAAATCAAGGGAAGTTTTTCTGTTGACTTCGGTGACTTGGACCTCTTTTGGATTTATCTTCCAGTTTAAGATCATTTTTCTGATGCTTACTAAATGTTCCCCAGTGTCAATACATTAAAATGTGTTGCCAATTCAAATAGTGTTGTCTTGTACTGTAAAAGCTAAAATAAAATATTTGCTTTGGCATCTTTGTAAGTGGAATTTTTGTCATGTGTTTAGAACTTACTCTGCACTGCTAGCTGCACGTAGGAAATGTTCCCTGTTCTTCTAGAAACATTTATAGTACACGTTTAAGACATTAACTGTAACTTTATGGATTGGGTTTAATGCTCAGTGGATTTACACTACAATATGAATCTAACCCTTAATTATTACCAACTGAACTCTTTCTGCACATCAGATTGTTTTTGCCTGTGAGATTATAATTTTGTATTTAATGCAAAGTTTGTCAATAATATGTTTTGAAAGTTTTAAGTTGCTAACCATGTGTTTTATACCCTCTGTGTATCAGGAGAGTTTCTTGGGAGCTATTGCAAGCACCTTTTAGATAATTTCTCACTGAATTACTTACTCTATTTGCTGAACATCTCTGCTCAAATCAGTTTATTTCTGGCAGTGTACTTGGTGATTCCTGTTAGTACCACGTTAGGTGTTAGTATTCTTTGTGAACTAAGTTAAACAGTGGATCCTGACAAAACTGATGATAAAAGTTCAACTGCAGCTTAATTCACTAATCTGTGTTTGTTTTTTACTGTATTCAGGGACATGATTTTCACCCCTAAATGGTTTGTGATGCATCATACCTTTTCTACTATTCCTGCTTTGCTTTGTCTTTCCTATTTCCCTCCTTATTCTATAGCCAATCTGGTGGGGAGTTCACTATTTTTGTACTTCAAACATAAGCTCTCTTATCTTATACCTGTGTAACATCATTCCTTTTTTTCTCTCCCTACAATATGAGTCCACTGTTTCAGTAACCTTAATTTTACAGTCACAAATCCACTTCTGTGGAATATGGTGATTCTGTCTGAGGTTCTGGAAACCTTTTGCATTCCTTGTGTTACTTTCCTTCCTGGCGTTTTCTCAAACTGAATGTGGCACTTCTGTTAAGGCTTCTCAGCTGGCTTATTGTGCAATTTGTGTCTAATCTCTATTCCCCTTTCCTCTGGTTTCCCTGTTGGTTAGTTAAACCTTAGACACCATTAATATGCATTTCTGCTAATTCTCATCAGATCTTTTCTGTTGTTTGCTTTGTTTTTTTTTAATCTTGTATTTTCCATTTATCTGTAAGACTAAAGCTTCATTTTCATACTCATTCTCATAGAGACTGTGAATTTGAATCTGAGGTCTTCGCATTTTACCTCTGCTGTATTGAGTCCTTCCTACTTAGGTTTAATACAGCATATTCAATTGACCTTCAGTTTTGCTCAGCTCCCAGGGGTGAGATTGACTTCTAGCTTTACAAGTCTACAGTGGTGCCTAGTGGTTTTCTTTAGGGCTTTTGAGAGGTATGGAAACACCTGGTTTTCTCTGTTGACTGCAAAAAGGGCCTTGATAACTGTTTTATATGTCTGCATCTCTAAGTAGCTCTCTCTGCATTGTCTGTGCCTAAGGCTAAGTGTCATGAACTGTGTACTGGGACTGAAATTGTATATGTACATTGGGAATGAATATGAGCTGTTGGTTTGGTTGTGCTATATGGCAGTTAATTTTTTTCTTTCTCAAGTATTTTAGAAGGAGAATTTCTTTTCATAGGTGTCCCAAAAGTAATTTTGAACACCTTAATGAAAGAACTGAAGTAAATAATGGCTAGACAATTCTATAACTAAAGTTAGAACAGGCATGTTTAGTCATTTTGCTTATTTCTCACTTTGACCATGGAAGAAAGCTTTAATTATCAAGCTTGGTGAAAGGAGGAAGGCATATATTTATTGAGTTACAATTTTATTGTTGAATTAATAATATTGGTTTAATTTTAATGATTTACAGGCAGCCTGTTCACCTGTAAAACTCCAGCAATTGCAGATATTGTGATACTAGTAGATGGTTCTTGGAGTATTGGCAGATTCAATTTCAGGCTTGTTCGACTGTTCCTGGAAAACCTAGTTTCTGCTTTCAATGTGGGATCTGAGAAAACAAGAGTAGGTAAGGTGCCGCACTTTCTTCCTAACATTTCTGTATCAATGTAAGGATGTTATAATTTCAGGATAATGAACAGCTTAGTGCTACTATTTTTGTGCAAGATTCACCCTCATCTGGAACTACCACTTCTGTCATCAGAGTAATGCTGCTGGAATGTTTGTAGCATTAATTCGTCACAGTTTACTGGGATCCTCAACTTAGGAAAACTCTAATGCAATGTCAGTGGAAAAATAAAACCAGCGGAAACAGTCTTACTGACTTCAGTCAGCAATAGCCTCAAACACTTGCAGTTTAATTTTTGCAGGCAGAATGTGCCAATGGATGGTTTATCTTGTGCTTTAAACAGGCTGAAATGTTATATTTCTGATCTGCTACTGTTCAATAAAAAAGAAATTCTTGAAATGTTAATAACTCTGAAAAAGTTGTGTGTTTCGTTGCTTTTCATTTAATTAACACTTGAGCAAAAGGCTTTGAAAGTTAATTGAGGAGTTGTCACCCAGAACAACTTCATACTATTTTTTTGTTGTCAACCAATGCAGTTTTTCTAGTATGGTAGCGAAGCTACTTGCAGTAAGCTAATTGTGGTGAGATACTGGTAACCAAGTACATAAAATGTATATACTTGAAAAAAACTGGCTTTATTATCTGATGGATTACCTTAATTTCTGGTTCTTTAGGTCTTGCACAGTACAGTGGTGATCCCCGAATTGAATGGCACTTGAATGCCTATGGCACAAAGGATGCTGTTTTGGATGCAGTCCGTAATCTACCATATAAGGGAGGGAACACATTAACAGGTACTGTGTATGTTTTAACTTTTGCCTTTTATTAAAAAATATATTCTGCTGCACAGACTAAGAAGTGTTAGTGCTCATTATGAAGGGAAAAAGGATCGGGGTTTTGCAGCTTGCCAGTGGCTTTATCCAGTGTCAGTTAAGTCTTCTCTGAAATGCTTGTCCATTGATTTTGCTGGGAATCAGGACAGGGTCTCATAAAACAAAGTGTACATAACTCTCTGTGCTGGAAGTAAAATCTTCATCTGCTAGGAAGAAAATGCAACATCCATTTATAATGTTTCATGCACAGAGCTTTATTCTGGAGAAGGAAAGAATGTTGTTTCAATATTTGACGACTGGTAATACTAACTTTACAAATGACCACCTGGGGCTTTTAGATTTCCATTGACCTTTCAGTAGTTAAAGCACTGAAGTCCCAGGGACACTTAGTGAGGATAAAGGGGGGATGCCTGACAACCTGGGAAAAATACAATCTCTGAATACAATTCCAGTGTCATCAAAGCAGCAGTTAGTAATGTTGGAATGATATATCCAAAGACCCAGGAATGGCTTTAATGAAAGTGCTGTCTTTTTTTTTTTTTTTTTTTCCTGGCGGATAAGGAATGGGAGAAACAATGAGCAACAGCCTTTATTTTGGTAGAAGGAGTGATTGCAGTGGGACAAAGGACAGAACACTCTAGTATGATTCTAGGAATGAGTGCTGTCTTTTTTAGGAGGTAGTAAATTATCATTATTATTTTATATGGATGTTAGAAGAAAGTGAGTTAGAAACATTTTCTGTGGGAGACTTAAAAGAGTTTTCAGATAGGATCTCATTGTGATGTGTAAATTTGTCCTGGAGCTATTGTTCTTCTTTCCCTTTAAATGATTAGCATTTATTAAAATCAGATTCTCCCTAAGCTTAAAAAAAAGCTTTTTTTCAGCTTGTAAATCAGAAAGAATAAACAATCTGTAGCAGAGGGATTAATTAAGCTATCCAGAGCATTTGCTTTCATATAAGCGATGTAGGTAGAAGGAGAGGGAACTTCCTGTTCTAACTTGGTAGAATTTGGTAGAGTAAGAAAAAAAAGATGATGCATTTGCAGGAAGATCAGTTTAGGTTTTCATAGCCAGTTTAAAATACACTGATTGATCAAAAGGCTGCTAAAAATAAATTTCATCTTCTCTGTAGTTTAGGCTGCTTGTTGGAATTTAATTTTTCAGTAAATAAATTCTTCTTTTATACTTACTCTTCTGAATTTTTAAATTGAGTAGACAAACAAACACTGTGATATTGGCAAAATTAATGGACATCTTCCTCTCTAAAAGTTTTTTAAAATGTTTTCTTTGTAGGTCTTGCCTTAACTTACATTTTGGAAAACAGCTTTAAGCCTGAAGCAGGTGCAAGACCTGGAGTGTCTAAAATCGGGATACTGATCACTGATGGGAAGTCCCAAGATGATGTTATCCCTCCTGCTAAAAACCTACGAGATGCTGGCATTGAGCTGTTTGCTATTGGTGTGTATTCTGCCATATCCATGTACATGTCCCGTTGTACTCTGGCGTGTTTGTATCAGTTGCTGTCTGTACTAAGGAAGTGTTCTTTTTTGCCTGTATCCAATAAATATCATCATTAATTTGTATCTTTTATAAAAATTGCTCATAACCCTGCTGCTATCACTGGAATTTATCAGTATACATAGATGCTACATTTTCATGAGATAGCTGAAAAATTCCACTTATGCTGACAGAAATTAACATCTTGAATTGACATCCTAAAAACAGAGCAATTTGTAATTGGTTATTAAAACATAGAATTGGATATTAGTAATTTTTTACCAATCCCCATGTATACAAGATTTTTTCTTTTTCATTGCAAACATTTTCTTTATTTTTCTTTCCAATAAAAGGTGTAAAGAATGCAGATATAAATGAACTCAAAGAGATTGCCTCTGAGCCTGACAGCACACACGTCTACAATGTGGCTGACTTTAACTTCATGCACACCATTGTTGAAGGTCTTACCAGAACAGTGTGCTCACGAGTAGAGGAACAGGAGAAGGAAATCAAAGGTGAACAGAAACAAAATTTAATGTAACTTATGATGAATGTAGAGCTACAAATCAAATACCTGTAGTTCGAAGCTTCTGGCACTAGACTCACGCTAGTGTATGTATGTTTTTCTTGCAAGAAAGTGCATTGTCAGGGAAGTTACCTTCCTAGCTATGTTTTATTCTTGCTTAGATATCTCTGATCTTTTGCTGTCTTTAGTAGAGGTAAATATTATGGTATCTGGTAGTGCAAAAAAACTAAAAAAATGTACATTCATTCTGCTGTAACTATTTCCAAGTAGCAGGTAAGGAAATATTTTTGTAATACAGAGTTTTGGGGATGAATTAGTTTAACAGCAGCATGTGGACTTGTTACGTTCATGCTGTGCTTTCCATCACCTAACCTAATGTTTTTATTGTCTCATAAGTACTCAGCATCTCAACTATTTAGATTGCTTTGTCGCTTCCTCTTGACAGATTTTTTTTTCTCTTTCTTATTAAACGTATAAAAATTATATTTTGGTTCACAGGAAAAGATGGCGGTGAAGAAAATTGTTCTTATGTGAAAAAGCCTCCTCTGACTACAGTTTTTTTTCTTTTCTGAACAAAAGAAATGGCAATGAAAAAATGTTGCAATTTGCCAGATATAGTCCTACCTGTGAGGCCTTTCTTTCTGAAAGGTTTCAGTGGATTTTGTTTCTATTCATTGGTTTGTGATTCCTTATTAACACAGAAATGCTGAGTGATTCTCTTTCATAATATATATGTATATGGATATATGGAAGATTTTATATATATATAATATATATTATATCTGTAGATATATGCAATATATATCAGTAGGAAAGGCTCTCTTGAGTGGGAGAGAATGGAAAAAACCATGAAAACATGAGACCTCTTTGTGGAAAAGTATGATTGACAGAGGAGATGACCATTCAGTGTGTCTCTTCAGTGGGCTGACAGGCAGTATCAGTTTCCTACCTGCTGAGGAGCACAGGAGATCACAGCTGCATACGTGCTTGTATGTTTTTCATGACTGGGAGGAAAGCAACCTGAAAAAAAAAACCCACAACAGAAAGGAAATAGTGATGGGAGGAAGGTCAGGAAGGCTTAGTGTTGTATTTTTGTCTTTTTCATATAAAGGTTTATGAAAGGCCAGGGAGGTTTAGTCCCAGTGAAACTCCATGTGCAGTACTCATTATTACTTCTTTGTTTCCATTGAAAATAACCGAAATAAGTGTGCCAATTATTTGATTTTCTGATGAGGAACAATATTTATAGCTTCAGCAGATATAACAAACCAAGTAACTATTATGCAGAAGGGAATAAAAATTTGTGTTTTCTCCAACCTAGGAACAATTGCTTCTCTTGGGACTCCTTCGGATTTGGTCACATCAGATGTAACAGCTAGAGGCTTCCGGGTTAGCTGGACCCATGCACCCGGCAAAGTGGAAAAATACAGGGTTGTGTACTACCCCACTCGAGGAGGACAGCCAGAAGAGGTAATAGGAGGAAAAGCTGCCCAGAAATTTTTAATGCAACAGGGGCAACTAACCAGGCAGGAAACCCATGATCTTATTTTAAACCCACCCTGAAATTCCCTGTGTGGGCTCCAGAGAGGAGGCTGCCCACACTGGATGAGGACAAAGGTTAGGTAGGAGCTAGGCTACATGTCTGTCATACGATTTAAAGTAAATGTGCTATAATAGTAAGCACTTTCAGGGGTTAGAGTGAAGTGCCTGCACTTTTTCTTACACGTATGATTATTTGAAACAATTCTACAGACACCCCCTGCACCATTCTGTTTAAAAGAACAGAAGAGGTAGGAGTTGATGATAAGCCAGATTTCAGTTCTAATCAAAAATCATTCATAAAAGGAAGATGATACGGGTGTATATTTTGGGACAGCTACAATTGATCATGGAAAATTTGGAGAGAGTTATTTATTTGGATAGGCTTCAGCATTTTGGAGATGGGAAAAAAATGCAATGGAGCAAGCTTTTGACTTCAGCTGACAACTTATCAAATTGATTGGAAAGGTAGAAGAGCAAAAGGATTTAACTAAGGTTATATTTTGTTTCCTTTTGTGCTAGAAACTTGTTTAGGGTGGATATGTATTGATGTAATTTTGAAATACTTCGTGTGTGTTTATATGTATTACTAAAGGAATACTTAGGATAATGTTATATACATACACACTCTTAAACTGTGTCCCATACACTTTATTCAGCTAAGATCTTCCTTTGTTCCAGATGGCTATTTAGATCAGATAAACATTTTGACTATTTATATGGTTGCTGTTTTTTTCAGACACTTTCGTGTATATAAATGCAGCGTGAACTGAACTTAAATACAGTGTAAAAATTGCCTGAAAGAGGGATTGATTGATTTGGTGGTTATATAGTTTGTTTGCTTTATGCATATTTAGTTAAAATTTCTTTTAAACAGGTTGTGGTAGATGGAAGTGTATCAACAGCAGTTCTGAAAAACCTGATGTCTTTAACTGAGTACCAGATAGCCGTATTTGCTATCTACTCCAATGCTGCGAGCGAGGGCCTCCGTGGAACGGAAACCACACGTGAGTGTCCTTAGCATGTTTGTTGCAGATTTAACTGTCTGCATTTAATCCGGGTATGTAAACGTTAGTCTTTGTGAAAAATAAACACAGAAGGGAGCCTTTTTCAATTTACCTTCTTTTACCGCATTTGCCTTAAATTAAATTTTGTTTGAATTAGTTCTGGGCTAAGCTCCCAAGTCCAAATGCTTTGTGGATATTTAAACACTGAGAAAGGTTTTATCTCTGGGCTGAACTTTGAAGTTGGTTGTATTGAACCCTAAATTAGAACATTCCTATGTTTTGGGTGTGAAGCCAAGCTTTATAAACTAGGTTTTTAGCTGAAGATGATCTCATGAATGGAGGATTAGGTGGGACCAGAAGTACCTGCATATGATTCCCACCAGTGCCAAATGTTTCAAAGTAACTTTTTAAAGTTTCTTTCTTAATGATTTAATTATTTTCTGTCTGTAAAACAGTGTCTTGGGATATTGTAAGACTTAATACATTTACAGTTTTACGTATTTGTATACAAAGTGCAGTTATTCTTTTACTAAATATGACAGATACTAGGAATGGAAGTAAACAGTAACTTTATAGTTCAGACTAGGAGACAAGAAGTCCATATGTGACATATCAGTAGCTGGTATCTGCTGAAAGAACAGCACCACAGAGCTTAAGCAATCTCTAAGATTTCTACAGTACTCTGACAACATCCTGGCCCAACTGATCAAGGAGCAAGCAAGAGAAGGTGCTCTGCTGTAGCTCATACTTAGAAACAAGGAAGAACTGATGGCAGAGGAGGAGGAGATCACATCCTACAAGCTCAGGAAAGGTTCTTACTGACAAGTTGGTAAACAGCTGACTGGAGGCTGGCACGGATAATCAAGGAACTTGTAACATAACTCAGACATAAAAAGGAAGTGTATAAGAGATGTAGAAGAAGAGGCAAATGACCCAGGAGAAGTTTAAGCTGCTGTGTGATCTTGCAGGGGTAAGTGTAGGAAAGCCAAGGCCAACCTGGAACTGAATCTGGCAAGCGACTTGAGGAGCAAAACAAGTTTAACTTTATGCATTTCAGTGAAGGGAAGTGCAAAGTCCTGCCCCTGGTGAGCGACAACCCCATGTGTCACTACACCCTAAGGGGTGATGAGCAGGAAGGCAGCTCTGCAGAGAAGGACATGGGGGTCACAGTAAACAACAAGCTGACTGAACCAGCAGAGCACCCTTGTCACAAAGAAGGCCAAGATCCTCCTGGATTGCGTTAGAAAACGATTGCCAGCAGGTTTAGAGAGCTGATTCTTGCCCTCTGCTCAGCACTGATGAGGCCACACCTGGATGCCTGGTCTTGTGCTTGGTTCCCCCAGCACAAGAGAGATGTGGACTTCGTGTAGTGACTTCAGTGAAAGGCCATAAAGATGATTAAGGGCTTGGCACATCTTTCATAAGAGTCTGAGACAGCTGGACTGTTCAGCCTGGAGAAGAGAAGGCTCAGGTGACAATGTATCAAAATGCCTCTTGTGAGGAAATGAAGAGGAGTGAGCCAGACTTTTCTCAGTGGTGCTTACTAACAGGACAAGAGCCAATGGGCACAAATTAAAACTCCATGAAATTAAATTTGAACAGAAGAAGACATGGTTTTATTTTAATGGTGGTCAAACACTGGAATAAGTTGTCCAGAGAGGTTGTGAAGTCTGCATCTCTGGAGATACTTCAAGCCAAAATGGACGAGGTTCTGAGCAACCTGCTTTAGCTGACCCTGACTGAACAGGGAAGTTAATTAGACCAGATGATCTCAAGAGGTGCCTTTCATCCCCAGTGGTTCTTTGGTTCTGTGTCAATGCTAATCTCCTCAATCCGAAAAAAATTAGAATAATATAAAATTATTTTAGGCATTTCTTTTAGTTTCAGTCTCCCAAATTGTCACCTCCAGCCATGTTATACCCCATGAGACAGTGTTAGGACCTGTTTAATTTATCGAGGATGAGAAAACAGTCACATACTGAGCCAACAGGATTGTTTTGTATTGCACCTGGTATTCCTTTGAAGTCACTCAGTCAAGTTCTGGCAGAGCCCAGCCCTGCTGGCTTTCAGAGATCTGATCAGATCACACCCCAAGGTCATGCAGTGTCGGGCATTTTATACAGCTGTCTTTGACAGTGTGTTGGAAGTAATAGTCTGACATGTGCAAGTGTTAATCACTCCACATGCTAAAAATACCTGCAATTTTAAAGTAATTTTTTACTATTCTAATGGAGAATTATGGAAAATTGTAGTTTACATTCCTGCCTGTGTGTGAGATACTGACAGATTAAAATAGTCACCAATTGCATTTGTTTATATAGAACGTTGGAAATAATTTACAGGTATGTGAAATCTAAACAGATATATGCATAATGTAGAGATAAGTAGAAAGTTTTGTGATTTAATAGTCACTTCTAACTAGAAATAAATATGAAATATGTTCACATTTTAATTTGCTAAAAATATGTTTTTACCTGGTTTATTCCAGCTATTTTTAGTCAGTTTAATTTATCCCTATGTTACCTGAATATTTGGATAATCTGGTAACTGACCAAGATGCAAACCAGCATTATCTACTAGATATTTATGTTTGATATTCTGAGCTCTTCGGCTGAAAATTCCAGTATAAAACACCACATTTTATTTCCAGTCACCTCTTTCTTTGTCAATTTTTATACATATTGCCAGAGTATCTACTGGTTCCTGTTGAGAGTTAAAATGCAAGTCATAAGTTAGAGTTAGAGGATACTTTTCCCATTGATTTTTTAGAATCAAAATAAGGGGAAGAACAAGTGATGGACGCTCTTGCTGTCACCCTGGGGCAGTTTGAATAGGAATGTGGTGCAAAGCGGCTTCAGGATATCTCAGCATGTAGTTTCTTACTATAAGTATCAGAGGTGTGAGTGGAGCTTTGAGCAAGGAGATTGATGTACATTTCAAAATGTTCATGGGTAGTTTTTCCCTATAATTAGAGAAATCGTGAGAATTCATGGAAATAAAAATCAATACAAGAACAAGACTTTAAATAGGATGGGGAAGTTGTAAAAGGTTTGGAAGGGTAGATGGGGTAACCTGGAAGTGGAAACCTAAAGAGAAGTCTGGGTTGAAGTTTTGCCGCTGTTTACACACATGAGTGACAGACTGACTGAACAGCCTCAATGAACAAGAAAGGATGAGGCTGGCATGGTTCTGCTAGAGCTCTGTTAGAACCTGCTGAACATAATGTAAGAGACATACTTGGAGATACCAACTTGATGGGGTGCAGCTTTTGCTTGGACAAGGAGATCAGAGAAGCTCTGTGACTGAAATTAGAATTTGTTCCTGAATATTTATGTGGAGGTCAGATTCTTCAGAATTTCAAATAGGAATGGTTTTGTATCAGTTAGCAATTGCCTTCTGTTTTTTTCAGACTATTTCAGTCATTTCTGGGACTATTCTCAGTGTATAAATTCCAAAGGAGAAGTCAAAGTTCCTTCATATCTCTCCATATTCATGTCTGAATATTTTTCCATATTCATGCCTGAATATTTTGGTGGGATTCATCAGTGATGTACCAGCAGTGAAGAGGCCATGGGATTTTATTCTGTGAGAGGAATAAAGTGAGGACAACCAGGGAAGTGCTAAATACTACTCTAAAGAGTTACAGACATTCAAAGAAACATTTGGAAACCCAGATTGGTGCTATGTTCTGGTATCAGTGCCTTAAATTCAGAAGTAAACCTCCTTATATTATTTGAATTTCACTCATCCTTCTCTCGCTCACCAGGTTAGCATTTGCTGTGATTTGCAATGGATGACATTTCCCATATTTGCATAATTGCACTGATACAGGCCTTGGTGCCAGTTTGGACAGTCTAGGCCTTAAAACGGGCAATTGTTTACAGCCAAAATATTTTAATGTGTTCGGTGTGCTCACCCAGGGTTTTTCCAGGGTGTTGTACCTCATGGCTCTCACATCCACGCTCTGGCTTTGGAGCTACTCCCAGAAAAAGCCATCCCTTAAAACTGCTACTGGTTCCTAATAGCAACTGTGCTGAAATGCTTTGTTTTTTTTAAATCTGCCCTGGCGTTAGAATTGGTTTGGGTTAGCATTTCCTTGTTTCTCTAATTCTGAGTTCTTTTATGGACCAATTAGATCTTACTTGTAGCATACAGACACCACTTCCATGCCTGGAGAAAGCTGTATTCCTTTGTGTTTCCTGGGGTAAAACAAACTGTTTGAATAACAGCTGGTTGTTCAAGTGAGACACCTGAAGTGTCTGTCTCTTGCTCCTCTGTAGTTGCCTTGCCGATGGCGTCGGATCTGCAGCTGTACGATGTGTCCCAGAGCAGCATGAGGGTGAGGTGGAATGGAGTCGTGGGTGCCACGGGTTACATGATCCTGTATGCTCCCCTCACAGAAGGACTGGCAGCAGATGAGAAGGAGGTGACGTGTTGTGCTTTAATTTGAATAGGAGTTAGTGAAAAAATCAGTCTTTTAAAGAATAAACTGGTACATGTCCTTTAACCTCCAATGTGATCAGCAAATTCTTGGGGTTTTTTTCCATGACTTGATTAAGTACTGTATGTGTCACAGGCTGTGAATAAAGTGCAAATGACGGTTATTTTTATGTCATTGTCGTAAAAATGCAACAAATTTAACTGAATTTAAGTGTCTCTTTTGAAATTTTATATAAGGTGATGCTCTTATCATCATATAGAACTAACACTCAAAAAAAAATAAAGTAAAACTAAGATAGTGCTATCAGAAGAATATGAAGTTTAGTCTCTGTTCTCATCAGGGCCTTTAAATGTAAGTAAAATCTGTAGGTCTAAAAGAAGACCTGCATGGGTTTTCTTTTAGTTCTAGTCAACTTCTACTTTTAAATTTTAAAATAATGTCTTTCATCAGAAGTAATTTTAGAAGACATTCTTTAAAAGGAAAAGAAGGTGGGACAAGGTAAAGTCTAGTTGTCTGTCACTAACATAGTAAAACCAATGGAACTTCTGGCCTAGGATTTAAAAGTTTTTATGCTCAAGTTTCTATATGTGTAGTTAAGGTTATGTACAACATCTGTGTTCAAGCAAGAACACTATGAAGCATGCAGGGACATGTGAGCTTGTGAAGAGGGCATGAAGCTGCTGAAAGCCAGCACAGACTTGTGCTCACTGCTAAAGCCGTGGCTGTGAGCACGTAATTCTGTTAAAAATGGGGCCTCCATGAGAACTGGCTGCTTCAGGAGGACTGAGCTTTACCCCAAAGAAGTAAAACCAGTCCATGTTAATGTGGTTCGCCATGAATAGGTGGGGGAGGAAAATGATACAAATAGCAACAAATCTGAGCCTCAGTATGTATAGAAATCAACTCCTCCAATGAGTTCACGTGATTTTCAGATCTGTGACTGAAGATGAACTGAAATGTAGAAGGGAGTGGGAATAACAAAATGTGGATGGGAAAAGGCTGCTCATTCTGAAGAGGCATATTTTGTCAATGCTAATGTGATTACTCACTTTTAAAGTCCTTTTACCTGTGTGTTGGCTTTGGCTTTTTGAAAGTTTTAATCTTTAATTATTGTGCAAAATCCCAAAATCTTGGGCAAAGCACTGCAGGCACAGTGTCACACAAATGCTCAGCAGAAAATTCGATCATGTATTTAATTTCAAGTGTTCAACTGCTATTATTCCTCATAATGAGCTAATTCAAAAATAATGTGTCATTTTTTATCATGGTGTTTTTAGATAAAAATTGGGGAGACCTCAACAGATCTCGAACTGGATGGACTGTTGCCAAATACAGAATATACAGTCACAGTTTATGCCATGTTTGGAGAAGAAGCTAGTGATCCCCTCACAGGACAAGAAACTACATGTAGGTAGCACAAATCTGTATTCACTTCAGTGTTAAGAAAACTTCAGAATGGTTATTGCACATATTCGAGCAGGCATCTGATTATCTGATTTGAACAATTGGGCCAGCTCTTTATGTAAGTTTCTTACTGTGGATACTTAATTTACAGAGGCTGAGGATTTCAACAAAATTTTGCATCAGGATTATGAACTTGGCTCTCTTGTTGGTAGTGGTACTATGGGTGCCCCTATTGATCTTGGTGAAATTACTGACAATTTTCTGAACTTGCTGAAGCTGAATGAAGGTCACCACATAGGACCTAAATTGATACTGGTCTGTTTAGCCTCCTCTAGCTAGAGAACCAGGTGTGTGTGTGTGAGCCTGCTCAGATGGAGAAAGTCATTCCTCCTGCTCAGTAGTAGTACAGACAGGAAAGAAGCAAAGAGAAGATTTCTGTCCAATCCCTGCTGCCTAACATCTGGTAAATGGAAGGTTGGAAAGTGCCTGTGCAGTCATGATAGATGGTGTGTTTTTAATAAGCGGCAAGAATTTTGCCAGCTAAATTCTGTCCTCTGCAAACTGTACGCAGGCTGTATGTCAGCTCCCTAAATAGCTCCAGCATTTTGAAGACAAAGGAATTTAATATAAGCAATTATGCTTCTAGGACATTTCTGGGACTGCACTGAGTGACATCTCTATTGCTCCCAGCAGGAGAGTGAGTGAATCCTCTTGTTTTGTGCTCCTGGCATGAGTAACCCGGTCAGGGAGAAAGTGACTTTTATTTAATAAATGAGAGAAGTTCAGGCATGTGAATGCTGGGAAAAAGAAACCCCAGAGCAATTCCTTGTAAGGTCAGCAAGCAATAGGGGAAGAAGCTCTAGGAATGGTGTTTGCTGGGTCTTCTCTAGGAGGACAGCTGTAGACAGACAAGTTCCAATAACGAACTACTGCAGCCTGGACATGTTTGTCGACTTGAAACACGTGTAGAAGATTCCTAACAAAAAGAACCAAATATTTGGCTCTTTATCCCTCCCTCCCTCCTTTTTTCTGTCTCTTTATGCCTTTCTTCTCATCTTGCACAGCCCCCAATGCCCTTATCCCCCACCTTGGCCTTTGGTCAGTATCTACCCAGTATCAAATTTTCATTTCTCCTAAAAAGTAGTTTACGTAGTTTATGACTGCGCCAGCTTCAGTTCACTTCATACTATATGATCTTGGAAAATGCACAGCTCTAAACCTGGCTAACACATTGGATGGCAGATCACAAACAACTTCCAGATACATTGGCACAAGCTGAGGTTTTATGACACTGTCTGATCACAAAAGCTTGTAACATATGTTAGTCAGCCCATCATCGCTACTGCTGCTGCTAGACCAGAATGAAAAAGAAACCTTAACTTCTCTGCAACCTTCATTTATTTTTAGGATGGCACAATCCAGCCATCTCTGGTCTATAGGACTGTAATATGAAAGAAGATTGATTGTCATATGCAGCTATTCAAATAAGCCCTCTGCTAGCAGGCTTTGATGAATCAGGCAGTGGGGCAGTCTGGGAGGAAAAAAGCTTGTGGTGATCATGTTGGCGTTTAACAGTAATATCTTACTTGTCCAGAATCTGATTTAAGCTTCTTTTTCCTTCTTTCTTTTTTTTTTCCCCTTTTCTTTCAGTGTGATTATTTCTGGGTTACAATTAATGAATAGGCTACCTGATATTTTCTTCCTGGAGAATGTATCTGCCTAAAGAGTGATCTGCCAAATTTGCTGTAGTATTAGGTGTAGTATCTGATAATCTGTGTTTAGTAAATAATATTCTACACACTGTATCATCTTGGTTACTGTAGCAAAACCTTTCTCTACGCCAACAGAGCCATGCTCAGCAAGCTCATTCTAGGGTGTAGTTTCATTTTGGGGCTGGGATTCATCCAAGACTCACTGTAAATATCACGTAAGTCTGGCACCAGGACTGCCTGTCTGGTTGAGAGCAATGTTGTCAGGAGGTTGATTCCAAGAGGAAAGAGCTGAGACTGATGCATTTTGTTGTACAACCTAGATGGTGGAATGAAGTGCATTCCACGACTGACAGAAAGTAGAAAGGAAAGCCAGCATGTGATACTCCCTTCACTAGACTCAGAGGAATATGCTGAATGCCAGAATGTGTGGCAAACCCATCTACTATGGTTCCAATGTGTTCCCGTCTTCTCTTTTCTCAGAGCCAAGTTGACTTCACTGTTCCTAAGCTGGTTGCAGAGTCTGGATCGATAAATGGCCTGGCTAAAGATCTCACATAATATATGAGGCCTTTAAAATCTTTGCTTTTTCCCATGTGCTTTTGTGTGAGGGAAGCAGCTTCTGAAGTGCTGATATTTATCTGTCCATGTGGACTGTTGAGGAGTGTGTGTGTGAAGGCAGGATGGATAGAGAAATGTTTTATAATTCAGAGGAAAGTAGCAGATGTTGGACTAATACAGAACCTACTGCTGAGAGTAACAGACAGAACAAATTGCTTTCTGTGGTGTGACAGAAGTGGATGTAATCTGAGACTGTCTCCTGTATGACCTCATTTTCCTTTAGCTCGTGACAGTCAAGGAATATATAGCATAGAAGTACAGCTTTAACTGGGGTTGTTGTTGGGAAACACCTTAGGTTTCCAAACAGAATGGCTAGGCAGAGGTAAAAAAATAGCATCTTTGGAGATTTTCTAAGCTAGTTATGCTTTTTGGACAAACTTACCCTTATGTCAGGGTCTTTTAGGATTCAAAAAGGTTATTGCCAGAATTCTACTCTCATGAAGTATTTTTGCTGGGATACACATGAAAACCAAATGTATATAGGATAAAGATCTAGCTGGCTTAAATTAATACACAAATAGAAACATAAATTTATTGCAAGTGTTGTGTATGCTGTACCTTTATATGATATCTGAAATGAACAATATCATAATTTATTTCTTTTTCAGTATCAGTTAAGTTTCATTTAGCAAATCTGAAAGTCCTGTTTCAGTAAAGAGATGCTCCCTTTTACCTGCCTTTAAGTATTTTTTTAGCTCCACTTATGTAGGTATTTGAATAGAAATACTGGTGATATAAATTTTTGAATGGAAAAGACACTATTTATTTTTAAGACATGAAAAATTTCACAGCTAAAACCTGGGATCACTTTCATGGTTTTATCGCTTTTCTTTTCAAGTACCTCTAAGTCCACCAGCAAACTTGAAATTTTCTGATGTTGGGCACAATAGTGCTAAGCTAACGTGGGATCCTGCTTCCAAAAATGTAAACGGCTATCGCATCATGCACGTTAAAACAGATGGAACAGAAACCAATGAGGTAAATTATTAGTACCACTTTCCCTATATCAAACCTCCCCAAACTTCTGTAATTATTAGGAGTAATGTTGATAAACAAACGCTACTGTGCAAGCTCTAACCAAAGATTTGCGAGAGAATTCTGAAAATTGGTGTAAATAAGAGTTTACTTAATGTTGGATATACGTGTACGTGTATGTGGGGGACAGTACTCTGAACACTCTAGCAAGTAAACTGAAGGAGACAACTCAAGGAAACAGTGGTTTGCTAGGACCAGGATCTTGACTAAATGTATAGTATGGAAATATTTATTCTTGATTCAGTTCAGATAATAAGACTTTTGATGTATCACATACTGTGGACTCAAGCTCATTCAAAAAGACTATCTGAAGGCTGCCACATTTTCGTAACAATTTGCTTTAATTATGTATTGAGAACTCTCTTCCAAGAAACAGGATTTGGCTTGAACAAAGTGCTAAGGCAATACCAAGATGTTCTAACTTAGACTCTTATATTTAATAACTTGCAATATTTAGTTCTGCCTTGTTACTAAGGGTGCTTTATAATACCTTTTAGTAGCATGAATTCTGTGATAGAATGCAAAATGAGATGCAGAAATATTAATACAGAAAATTTTAAAAATACAGATTTAAAAAAAAAGAAAATTGCAGTAAGTGAGCTTGGTTATTAAAACAGTCCAGATCCCTTAGGAAATAAGTTGTCATG
Organism: Platysteira castanea; assembly: GCA_013397175.1. Classification (NCBI taxonomy): domain Eukaryota; kingdom Metazoa; phylum Chordata; class Aves; order Passeriformes; genus Platysteira; species Platysteira castanea. Next base: position 864,707 of record VYXC01007077.1, on the reverse strand, counting down.
GATAACCTGGCCCTCAAGAAAAAGAAGTCTTTAATGGTAGTTATCTGTAATTACGTTTCTTCTGGGAATCTGAAGAAACTGTTCCCAGCTTTAGAAGGGAGCATACCTGTGCAATGTTTTGTTTCTTTTAAGGGGCTAGGCCCCTTAAAATTTAAATTAGAAATAATTTGACTTCTTCCTATTGATTACCCTTAGTACAGATAATATGCCTGACTGTACTGATCACAGTGGTATTTGAACATCTCAGGCTCGTGGTAGTAATGTGATGTGAGGGAATGTTCAGTTCACTTTCCTTTATGTCTGTTCAAAGAACAGGTGGCATGTTTTTGTTTGCTCTGCACTAGTAGCATTTTCCCTGTGGTGCTGAGCTAATGTGACACTGAACAGTTGGACTGATAAACAGCTTTGAGTTTTATGTCTCTGGCAAAGTCACTTAACTGCAACCTGAAGAGAGACCAGACAAAACTCTCATCTGTCTCTTGACAAATATTAAACATGAGGATTTTATGCAGTGATTGTCCACGATAGGGGGTTGGATTTAATAGCCCAAAAAGCTCCTTCCCCTTTTGGGTTCCAGTGCTGATGTGAGCTGTAGGGTTGGGCTTACTATGGCTGAATTCTCCTTTTCCATGGTTTGCCATAAGTGCAAAATTCTCCTTTTTTGTAGTTTGTCTATTTTAACTGATTTTGTCAGATTTTATGGTCCTGAGTTTATACTTGTTCATAGTTTCACCAGATTTCTCTACTAATTGCACGACATTCTCTTTCTGTATCATTATTACCCAGAGGAATTTCAGACACTGATAATGTATTGTATGGTCAATATCTACTGCAAATTATGCTTTCTCTAGGTGGAAGTTGGTCGTGTTTCAACCCATACTCTGAAAAGTTTGGCACCCCTTACAGAGTATACTGTTGCTATTTTCTCCCTGTATGATGAGGGACAATCTGAACCCCTTACTGGCAGCTTTACCACAAGTAAGTATTACCGGACTTCTGAAGGCTTTCCAAGGAGAAATTTATACTCTCTTACGTTACTGGAAAGAAAGATTAGTTACAGCAAATGTCTCTGGCTGTGAATTCAGATATATGGAGTACTTTCTGTTATTTTGGTTGATGTTTTTGGCTTCTTTGCTCCCTTACTGTGGGGCCAATTGCCTCTTTAGTCACATGAGTAATCACTTGACATCATAGAAACATCTCCACAGCTTTCTGAAGCATTATTCAATGTGATGGCATTTGTATCTCCAGATGAAGTGTGATGAGCTTTGAATCATACATTTAACCAGTGAGCTATCCAGTCACCAGGGAATAGAACCGTATATACATACAGAGGAACTACATCAAAAGGAGAAAATATAAGACATTCAAAGTTCCTGTAGTTTGTTTAACAGTTGTAATTTCTGTAACTGTAGTTCTGCATTAAATGATTGGCTGATGACACACATTTATGCTTTCCAACATAACCATGGAAGAGAAGTGAGAAAAGGGACGAAAGAGAAAGATGAGATGGAAGAGGAAGGGAGAACATTCATGTATGGAGCAAGAGGCTGACACATGCAAAGTGCAAATGGAAATGCACGGAGCCTGGAAAGGGCAGAGATTGGGACTTTAGTTTGAGGTACAAGGAAAGAGCCTGGTGCATAGAGCTCTCAGCAGAGGAGATGGATTTAGGGTTCCATGCAGTTCCTTCAGTGGACAGAGGATAAGGAGGCCTGTCGAGTTAGAATAAAGAGCTATTCCCCTCCTCGAACTACAGAACTACCTCCCTAAGGACAAATAAGTGGGCAAGGAATTCTGTGTGCCTTTGTTGTCTACCTCCCATGTTATACTCTTTTAACAAACTGCAAGTAAAATCTATATGCCTAATCTTGCTATCTATGGAAGTCTTGGAGAATAATTCACTCTCACTTTTCTTGTGTGAAATATTTTCCAGAAAGAGTTCCAGCTCCTCAGCATTTGGAAATTGATGAAGCATCAACAGATAGTTTCAGGGTCAGCTGGAAGCCCACCTCATCAAATATTGCTTTTTACAGATTGGCATGGATTCCTTTGGATGGGGGGGAATCTGAGGAGGTAAGTTTCCTCAGCATTCTGAGGTGGTGAAAAGGAAGAGAGAATTCCATTCTGAGGACACTTATGCTGCAACTTTTGCTAATTAAATATGTCCAATTGACTCACAGAAAAATCTGTCCCACTGCAAAACTCTCTGAACAAAAATCAAACCAATATTCCAGGGGTTTTTTTTGAAGAGAAAGTGAGGAAAGAAGAGATATTTTGTGAAAATCAATTTGATCTGTAATGTGCCATCAGCCATAGAACTAGCATTGTTGTTTGGGAGCACTTCAGTTTTTAGAGGTTCACGTTCTTTACTTTGATGCGAAAATCGTGGTGGTAGCTGAGCCAGAATAACGATATTCTCACATAAAGCTACAAATTTGTCTAATGTGCTGGCCACAGTAAAATTGCCTCTGAAGCCTTAGTTATGTAATATTACCCAGGGAAAAGTGTACACATAGTAAATTTATTAGATTGTTCATCTATTCCTCTTTATGCTTCTTTCTCTTTTTTCCCCCTCATGCTGTATTTTTTGGGCATTTTGTATTTACTTGGGCATTAAGCCCAAGTACATCTTGTCCATAGTACCTTTTCCATCAGTCTAAATTTTTAAATAATTTTTCATCCCTTTAGCTTTTCCTTTTTAATTTTCTTTTTTGAAGTAGAAAGACAGACACTTTCTCTCCTCTCCCAGATTTTCATAGTCTGTCTCATTTCTTCTTTTTCTTTATTTATTAACTCATTATTTTGGCTTCTTTTGTACTTCTCAGTCTTCAGTGACTCACAAACATCTTGCTCTCTTGGCATCAGCAGTGTGTGGAGAGGCCACATCTGCAAACTGTTTATCTGGGTACAGAACTCAGGGGGAAAGATGACATTTCCCACCTGGCCCTAGGTTTCATGCATCATTTTGTCATCCATTAGGGCAGAAAGCAGTCATTTTAGCTTAGGTAATGTATCATTTTTTCTGTAAATTTAGCTTAGCCTAATTCTTTTTCTCCCTTTCACCTAGTGTGAGGTAGGCATGCAAGAAAGAGAGAAATTAGAGGAGTGAGCAGGGAAAAGAAGGAGTTGGGCACATGAGTGAGTGGACACAGGTCATCCACTAGCAGTTGCTTCTGCAGTAAATGAAATTATTTGTTTCTATTTAGGTTCCAGTGGGTAGCTGCCAGTGAAAGCCTTTAAGCCCCTTTTTTAAAGTGAGATTTGAGATATCTGTCTTGTTCACTGTGAGAATAAGTAATCAAGAAATATTTGAACTGCTAAGGTTCTACTTGTTCATTTTATTCACTAAGAACTGCTGGAGGCTCTAATATTTTAGAATGTTGAAATATTAAAAATGCCCGAGCTGCTTTCTTGTTCTCCTTGCATGACCTCTCTAATGGGGTCAGGCCTAGGATAGCACAATACCTCCGGGCTGTTGCCTCTTTAAGCTTCTTTCCCAGCTAAGTGATCAGTCATGCAGACAAAGGACATGCACTCCCTCTGTCTTTCTCCCAAGACCCAACTTGCCAATTAGTTGAGTGGGGTCAGGGGACAGTGGTTAATTACACACCTCTCTTCTCACTTCACCCACTCTGCTGAAGAGTGAGGAGCATTCAGTGGGGTGCTAGCACTAATAAGCCAGAATAAATTTAAGAGTGACCTTTTATTTCTAGGTGACAGTAGAGAATGCATGCTGTTGTACTCATGTGCTTGTTTCTACTATTTGTCCTTCCCACTTGGAAGTTCAGCACTTTGTGTTGTTTTTTTGTTGGCTGCGTTAGCAGGGAGGGGAGGGTGAAGGAAGTGATGCTTCAGAAAGTATGCCAAAGTTACTTGTGAGACAGTAATTATACATAGATATTTTGGAATGCTTCGATACACAGCTAGAGGCACTGGGGAATTGAAAAGGAAGGCATTACATGTATCTACTTAGTATACAGCTAGATTCACTCAACGGTTCCTGAAATTTTCCCAAGAAAATCTGTGCCAGAAAGTGTGCAGCATGGGATGCCTGCTTCATTACTTGATAGCTGTAGAAGGGATGGCCCCAGTTAATTTCTTTCTGCTTTTGTTTTTTGTATTTGAGTTGAGAAGGTCTGTGATTGTGTTACGGGTCCCTTTTTGCCAGGACCCACTCAGGAAATCTCTTGTGGTAGTTGAAAGAATAAAGTGTGATTCACTGTTTGTGTGAATCTCTGTAGCAGATTTTACACAGGACATATCTATTGTTTGATTTCCATTGTAAGTCTAACTTTGTGTATACAGTGACCACGTTTAAAAACTTGTCAGTGTTAACCTAGAGGAAGGTTATCTTATTGTAGTGTCCATCTGTGTAACCTGAAAACTACTCCCAAAACTGGTCGGCCCATTTCACCAGAATTACTGCTCAGGCTCCTGTATCTCCTGTTTTAGTCCCTTTTGTTCCGGTTTTATCCCCATCTGGTGATCCCTTCCAATAAAATAAATGAAACACACAAAAATCTGAAGTGAAACCTGCTTACAGTTCACATTGAACAAGTCAATCCTCTGCTGCTGTCATAGCTAGAAATGAGGAAAATTACTATTTAAAATTTCACACCATATAGCAAACTAATCAACAAGACATCTCTCCTAATTCTCAAGTCTGAAGCAGATGTTCTTTCAAGTTGCATTCAGAAGTATGGAGCCATGACTGAGACTACAGTTCTGGTATTGAAACAGCCTTTTGTAAGGCAGGGGAGATACTGAATACATTTGTCATAACAATGTTTGAATGGTAGAAATACGAATGGAAGTCAATCTATCCTGTAATGCTGTTTTTGTTGATAAAAGTTTTGAATTGTAGTGACTTTAAAAAAAAAAAAAGCATATGAGCAGCTTTAGCAATTTATTAGTTGTGGGTGAAAGCATAATAATATACATTTAAAATATTCTTAAGTGTTTTTTCCAGATGTACTCTCTGGTATTAATAAATTTTTGTGCAGATCTGAGTGTAGATTTCATTTATTTTAAAGGAGAATTTCCTTCTTTCATTTCAGTCAATTCATGTAAAATAATCAGATGCAGAACTGATGTTCTTCAATCTTGCTGTGTAACTTAGGTTGTCATAAATGGAGGTGCAGACAGTCATGTTATAGAGGGTCTGTTGCCCAACACAGAATATGAAGTTTCTCTGCTGGCAGTTTTTGATGATGAAAGTGAAAGCGAAGTTGTTGCTATTCTTGGAGCTACATGTAAGACAAACTCTTGATTGTAATTTTTAAAAATGTTTAAGTGATTTAGATTTGATGCATGTATCTTATATATAAAACATAGTTCATCCTTGGGTCCCTATAATATTGAAGAACATGGTGGTTTAGCACCAGGGCTTTGCTGACTAGTTTTTGCTTTTCTTACTTAATATTATATGGTAGATGGCATTGGATCAAAATAGTGGTTTGGCTCCCTGAGCTGTGGTATTAATAACCTTCGGATCTGGGTAGATATTCCTCTATCCTACATTTTGATAAGTAGTCTTTGATTCCTTATGAGAAGATATCTCAGATTTTAGAAGGGATGTGTATTAAATGTTTTAAAGTAAATAATTTACAGGAATTTCATTTGTTTGGCATTTTCAATATACCGTTTTCTTAATTACGTAATTTATACTCACTAGAGGTGAATTCACTTGTGGCTGAAATAGTGGTCCAGAAAGCTTACACAGGCCTCCTGTGAAACTGACATGGAAGTAACAAAGATAAAACTTGATAATCACATCCAGCTTGCTTTATAGTTTATTATCAAAACGGTTGCCTGTATTTCAGGAAGATTGCTCTATTCTCTCTTTATGGATAATGACTTGGATAAGTAAACAACTATATTTCTTATGTGTAAATTCTGAAATGTATTTGTTTTTAGTAATTTAGCTGCAGGCTTAATTCTAAATCTTCTGTTAAGATAAGAAGTCCATACCACCCAAACCATGCTGATACTTCCCAGTGTTGCTGAGTGTACTTTGTGTTTTTTACTTGGACAGAAGTAAAACATCTTTAAAAAACTTTCAATTTAATAATTCTGACAGCCTTAACAAATGGTCAGAGTGGAAGTCTATTGGGCATAGTTCAGCCAGAAATCTGTGAAAATATATGCATTCTTATTTGATTATACTGTTTATAAATTATGTCTTATCTGCAGATCTAAGTGCTAATCCTGCAAATATGTGCCTAAAGTAAACTAAATGAATAATTCCCTTGTAGTCTCTGAAATATCTAGAGTGTATGGGATACTTGTAGGTGTGAGCACATAGTTTCATTGTCATAGTTAGAAATACAAGAAAAATACTGTGACTTCCATGTTTTGTTGAGCTGTTAGTGAGCTGAGTCCTGTTTTTCAGCTGCAGGTGCTACCACAGTACCTACCGTGGTGACTACCACCAGTGCCACAGCCTCTGAGCCCACCACAGCAGGTAAACAGAGCAAATGCCAACAGCCGAAATGCTGAGTGCTTGCAGCTGCATGGTGATAATCAGTACAATATATTAAATCTAAAAATATAATTGAGAAAATATTAATTAAATATTTCTGGGTTTAGTTTTTCGAACAGGAGTCAGAAACCTTGTTATAGATGATGAAACAACCTCAAGTCTGAGGGTGACATGGGACATTTCAGACTACAGTGTTCAGCAGTTCAGAGTGACCTATCTCACTGCAGAAGGTGACCGTGCTGAGGAAGCGGTAAGAATGGTCTGTATGTGTTTTGTAATTGCCTTCATTACCTATTTAATAATTGCTAAGACATGATATCTTCTTATATGACAATTTTGTTGCAATTAATAAAGGATCTGTGTTTGATATTACTGTGAGCTTGAACTTCACAGTTCTGATTGTACAGCACCTGCTGCACTGCAGGCAACAGCAGTCAAATGTAAGATCAAGGCCCAGTCGCACAGATGTTTAATGAGCTCACAGTTAAAAGAGGAGCTAGCTTTCTTCTTTTTTCTGTATTTTTTAAAATCATCCAAGTTGGGTTTTTATTTTTAATTTCATTTTTTATTTCCAGGCATTTTTCTATCCTGAGATTGTGTTTTAATGACATGTAAATGTTTTTACAGGACAATCTTAAGCAATTTTTGTTTTCCTTCAGCAATTTTACTCCTTCTCTCCTCTTCTCTCCTCATTTTGTGTTAAAGCAATGTAATTAAAGTTCAAATGCAGAGTTTTCATACTTCTCATTAACCTGAACATGTAGCAATAAGGACAGCACTTTTTAATTTAAGTGCCTGAGAATATTTGTTATTTTTCCAACACCATGTGATAATCAACATTAAAGTTGTCCTACACTGAAAAATTTCTGGTCATCAAGATTTTGGGAAATACTTGAAGGAATGAGAAGTACTGCATGTAATCTTTTGAGCATATATCAAACAAACCAAAACAAACATCCTCCCCCCAAAACTTAGTGTTTTCTGTGCTTGGTTTCCACAAAACCTGTTATAAAATTTTGGGATGGTTCCATGTAGTTACATTTAAAAGATTAAATTGTATATTTCAAGGTTATTTCCTAAATAAATAGCTATCTTGGTTTGACAAGACAGATGTCTGCTAAGGAAGGCAAGAGCCTCCCTTGGCATGGAAGACGCAACCCCCTTCCCTCCAAATTATTATAATTTTGAAATTAAAGGGCTTTCAGGCAAAGATATGGGGAATAGGAATAACAGTTCTTTTACTAGTATACATGTATAACAAAGCAATAATACAGAAACACTGGTTTAACCTGACAGAGTCAGGGTGTGACCTGGCACCCTGCCGGGCAGGGTGGTGGTAGCAGTCCGGTCAGGTGATGGCTGCAGTTCTCTTTGAAGTGGTTCTGTTGAAGCGGTGATCTTGTAGAAAAGGTCTGGTCCTCCTCAGAAAGTCCAGTGGTGGTTGTGTAGCTCTTGTCCTCTGAGAATCCAGTGGAAAAAAATCCCTCCTCTGCTGTTCCAAAACCCCAGGCTGTATCCAGGTGGGAATGCTTGGCTCCTTCCCCCTGGGCGGAGCATCTCACAATGGGATGGTGAGTCATGAGGCAAGGCCTTGATGGGCCATTAACAGGAGATAGTCCAGAGAGAGGAGGCAGGGAACATTGCTACACCCGGTTTCAACAGCTCACAGGATGGTAATAGAATATACTGTAATCCAGGATTGTAGCTCAGGAAGCAAAAATATTCCCTATCATTCTCTCTCTGTGTCTGCCTCTTGACTTCCTTTTTTTCATTGGACAGTTATAGCAAAAATATGGGTTATTCTTTTTGATGTCTAGCAGCTGACATTTTTAGCCCTATATCAGACTATTTCAATAAAAATATTAAAAAGAGTTAGTTGAATCTATTTTTTTCTCGGAAAATACGAATCTGTCTTTTTCCATTTTAGCTTCATTCATCTTTTATAAGACCCCGCTGGAAACTTACTTTTTAACCATCTCTTTCAACTATAACCTGAAAATGAATTCTCAGTGTAGTGGTGTCCTTTTGGACTGGGAAACATGCTTTATGAACTTGCCTTGTCTATATGTTAGTATAGTATATAATAGAGTGGAAAACCTGCACATCATAATGGCACAAATTGTACTGTTCTTCCGGGAATAACCCAAATTTTCTGAAATTCAGATCCCAGATTTACCATTTCAGCTCTCTAGTTCAGCTGGATGGTATAAATCTCCTTCTGCTTTAGTATTCAATGGCTATTACATTAAAATGAAATTAAAACTGTAGGAAAGGTATTAAAATTGTGGCTATCAGAAGGATATTAGAGCTGACTCAAAAGCTCATTAAAGAAAATTATAAAACTGTATGATTAGGTAGGTCTCTTGACTCTATTTCCACAAATTACTGAATTTTAAGTACACTTTCAAGTCTTATTATCTTTGGCCACAATTCAGCAAACAGATAAACCATGTTTCATCTTTGAAATTATTCACGTGCATAAATACTTCACTGAAAAAGGAATTATGTAAGATTACACTTAGAATGAAGAACATTTTAATGGAAGGAGTGTATTTTATCATGTAGTTTCAAGCACAACAGAAGAGATAAAGAGAGGTGCACAACAGAAGTCAATAAAACAACACAGATGTTCAATTTTAGGGGAGTGTTTATATGCTTAAGTACATTTTTTAGACAGAACCCAAAAGTTTTGTGGAATTTGGGCTTACATGTACTATAGCGTGACAGTTCTGTGGTGAATGCCTAAGGTTTTTGGCTCTAATTTCAGTGATATAAGTTTCAGTTATTCCTCCCTTTCCATAAAAATAATAATAAGCTTTATAGTTCTTGATGGAATTGGCTGAAATTCAGCGACGAGAAAATGTAATAGAATACAGAAGGGTCAAGCTCTAAATTGCATGTATGTTCTTGGGTGTGCTGTGCATACTTTTTAAGAGAAAGATCATATTTTTTCTCTTCTTTAAAGCCAGAAATGTTTCTCACTGCTGAAAACTATATTGGTCTGTGGAAGATTTTGCACATGTGGAGAGGAGAGAGTTCTCAATGCTTGCATCCCCTATGCTAACAAACCTTAAAAATTGGTTGAATTTTTTCAGAAACTTAGTTTGTGTGTTTGTAATGTATGAGTATGGAAAAGGAACATGGAGATCTTTCATGAACATTTATTAATGGTTTAAGTCCAGTTTTGATCAAAGAACAAAGCGCTTTGACAAGTCTCAACACCTGGGTGCAGTAGATAAATTTCCTTCTTTGTATCACTTGCCAAAACTAGAAGTGGTTTGAATGTATCCTGGAGTGTTAAAACTGGTGAGATTCTCTTGAGCGTATGCTTCAAAACTTTGCCATCATCACATGCATCAGTCTCCTTCAAAACAACAAAACACTTTTATAGACTTAACTTTCTGCTTTTCCCCTGTGAGTTTAAAGGGCTTGTGCTTCTCTCAACTTCATGCCAAATACATGTAGCTGCTGGCTCAGGTGATGGATTCACACAATGGGCCAGGAAATGTCTGAAATGTGACGTTGGACCTTGGGACTTGGTTCCATCAGCATCACTTCAGAGCACAGGTCTCTGCACAGGAAACACAGGACTAGTTTCTGGTTTTTACCATGCCCACACCACGTGCTGTAAGTGGCTCCCATACTGGCTTTGGAGGCTCTCTGAGATTAAATTTTACTGCCAAGTTAAGCAATTGCGAGGCTTTGCTTGACACTCCTACCACCATTATTGTGATACTGGTTTTTGAGGCTCTGGCTAAAATACAATGATCTATTGAAGAGTTTTAGAACTACCTGCTTATAGGGAAACCTTCCACTGTGCTTAATTCATCGAGTTTAAACATACTCTGGAGCCAAAAACTGCCCTGAGGAATTTCTACAGCTGCTCTACTACCAGGTTGCCTGGTTGGATTTCTGTTGCAGATCTCCCATGTTTCATGGCACTTTGGGATCTTGTGGTATTTGTGGGATGTCATCCTACTTCCTCTACTAAATAGCTACCTTCTTTGCTTGTCTCCAGACTAGATGCAGACAAGACAAACATGTTTTATTCCTGTTTGCTCAGTTCAGTGCTTCCTGATCTCATAAATTGATTTTCCTTCCCCCCGGGGAATAAGGATTTTTTGTCTCGAAAAAACAAAACAATCAACCTTTATTAATGAGCTTCAGAAAATTGAAAAATGTCTAGAATAAGTACAACAAGAGGATATATTTTATCTGTGCAGTAAAATAGTTTAAATACTCGTGGTCCAACATTACCAGTGGTTTATGGAGCTGCGGCTCATAAGTTTAATATAAAGCAGTGTTATCACATAAGAACATTTCTTTTATTTTGTTTTGATATAACAGTAGATCTGTAAAAAGGGTGGATAATGTAGTGATTTTATTTTACTGTAGAGCATCAATAATACTTGAAAATGCATGCTATACAGCAATGCCAGTGGAATGGTGTTGCCAGGAACTATGTAAGATAAAGTGGTTTGGCTCTAGTCACTAAGCTTGGTTGTTTCTGCTTTTTCTGACCCTCCAGGTAATGGTGCCTGGCAGACAAAACACTCTTCTACTTCACCCTCTGCTGTCTGATACAGAATACAAAGTTACCATAACCCCCATCTATTCTGATGGGGAAGGAGTCAGTGTCTCCGCTCCCGGCAAAACTTGTAAGTACAAACTTTCTGCCTTTCTTTGGCCAGGATATGCATGAATAAAGACTTACTCTTGTGGCCTTTTTTCCTTGGCTGTAGGAATGTATTTTAGTGTAAATGCAGGCTTTTTTTGGATGACTTGTATGACTTGAACTTTAAATTAATCTCAATTGATTTATAAACAATGGGTTTCTCCTAACTGACAAGCTGTATTCTATATTGAAATACTCTTGAGTTTGCAGAAAGTTGTTCAGTTATAAAGCTGGTAAATCCTTGATAACTAGCCCACCAAGGGCAAGGCAACTCATACAGGAAATAAAGTAAACAAAGCCTGCTGAGATGGTATCAAACCAACCATTGTACTGTTAGATTTTCTTTGGTGTGAGATCATTACTTTCTAAGGGTCATTAGAAATGCTGCTGAACTTTTTATAAAAGTGATTTCATTATCTCCAGAGTTCTGACCAAGTACCAAAAGATTACTCAGCTGTAACTTAAGCTTCCTCTCTACTGTATATTGTAAAAAATCTTTTCACTGTGCACTTGTTGTCATGATAGTATAATTTTATTGAATTATTCTCCTAATTTATGTAATTTGTCTTAATTGAAGTGCTGTTTATGCAGAGACTTAAATCACTTGTAAATAATTCCTTTCAGTCCATTCTAGAAGATTAAGTGTTCAAAAGAGCATAATTTGTACATTAAAAACTTTAGTGCACTTGGATTGGAAGAAACCATACAATGTATAATTCTCTCTAAATTATGTTACAGTTTTAGGAAACAAATGTAAGAATTTATTTTTTTTAAAAAGTAGGGACAAAGTTTGGAATTAATTCAAAAATTCATTGTTTGTTATCAAAGTTTGTAGTTAATCCACTGAGTAATGCAAAGGAAGAATTTGATTAAGGGTTTCATCCTGGTAATTTTACTGTAAATCTGAGAGTACTGGGTATCACAGTCTTTTTATTTGCATATCTTGATTTTTCTGTATGAGCTTGTATGAGATAAACTTGTAAAAGCCCAATTTGGTTTCCTTTCAGTGCCCCTGTCTGCTCCTAGGAACTTACGTGTCTCAGAGGAGTGGTACAACAGATTACGAATCAGCTGGGATGCCCCACCATCAGCAACAATGGGTTACAGGGTTGTCTACAAACCTGTCAACAGTGAGTTTTTAGACTGATTTTTCTGTGATCACTTCTGAGTGGACATCATCTTTTGCTCAATTTTGTTCTTAAATCTATCAGTTGCAGTTACGGCCTTGAAAGTGTTATTAACTTAGATATCTCATTTTTGAATATGAAAGTTTCTTAGTCACAGAATGATGCAGGTTGGAGAGGATCTCTGGAGATCATCTGGTTCAGCTCCCTGAACAAAACAGGACCAGCTTGAAACAGGTTTCAGTGGACCTTAGCCAGTCAAGTTTATAATATCTCCAAGGATGGAAATTTAAAGACTGCTCTAAGCATCTCTTCCAGTTTTTGACTAGTGTCACTGGAAGTGTCTTTGCTAACGTATAATAAAAATTTCCCATGTTACAAAGTTTGTCTTTTTTCTCCTACATTTTCCTGTTTGCCTCAGAAGACATTCTGTCTCTATCTTCTCTACCACCTTGCATGAGCAGTAGATTTCCCCTTAGACTTCCCATCCTAAAGCTGATTAATTCCAGTTCTTTCAGTCTGTGTTTTTATGTCATTTCACCATGACTCTATTTCAGAGACGTTCGCTTTCTTCATATTACTCTCGTCTATATTCTCCTATTCAAATTCCTTCCCCTCACCTCACAAGGTTTTCGTTTCTTCTCAGACACTTGACATTTTATTCATTGTCCATTTTATGTGAGCTGCATCCTTTGCCCACCTATATACTGCATCTAGACAAGACATCCAGAATCCTTCAAATTGCTTTAGAAAAACAGGGTTCTCTATTAACAGCAAATCACAGATGTGTGACCATTAAGGGACTAAAATATTGTCCAAAGACAATACTGCAACCCGGTTTCTGATGTGTATCCAGAACAGTTAGGGCAGGTGATGAAGGAGCTGTTTGCTGTTCTGATTTGGGGAAGTTTCATTCTTTTCTATTTTCATTATAATTTTTGCATAATATTAAATGATGCTGTTGTATAAGAACTGCTGAGGGACTGTAGTGCTGGCTGGCACCTGCTGTCTCCCCTGTTGGTCCTGGCACACAATCAAACTGGGGAGATATTTGGCTGCCTATTTAGAGCAGTAGTAAGTCACTGAAGCAGAACAAAAGGGTCTTAACAGATGTCATTGTCTAGCTCTGCCTTAATGAATCACACTGCTGAATTTCCCAAGTGTGTTGTGTCTTCTGTCCAAGCAAGGATTGAGGAGAATGTCTTTGTATTTGTGTATGGGTAAAAAAAAAAACCAAACCCCCAGAAAAATATAGCAGTAACTTTAGGAACATGTGTAATTTTTTCTAATTTAGTGGATGAGCAAATGATTTTCTAATTTATTTCATTTTTTGCAGCTCCTGGTCCTGCATTGGAGACCTTTGTAGGGGATGATATTAATACCATTCTCATTCTAAATCTCTTCAGTGGAACGGAATACAGTGTTAAAGTATTTGCTTCATACTCAACAGGCTTCAGTGATGCCCTAACAGGCGTGGCCAAAACCTGTAAGAATGATTTCATGCTGTTCAGATCTCTACAGGCTGTCTTTCCTTACAACTATGGAAACTGCAACTCCCTGGATAGATTTTCAAGTGGAAGACTTTCTCAGTTATGTGCAAACTGTTTTCCTGAAATGAAAGTCTTTCTTTCTTTGAGACTATACGAGGCTTTAAAGTGATCTGCTGGACATGAGCAAGACAGGAATCATAAAGCAGATAATATTTAACAGCCAAAAATATATTTGCCTAGTAGTAGATGTAAATTTCCTTAATGAAAAGTCTACTTAGTTTTTTTTTTCTAGCTCCATCTATATATAAGATTATTTGCTCTTTATATAGCTAAAGCTCGATTTTAAAATAGATTTTGACAGAAATGCTGCTGTTACTATGATGATTTTATGCTTATTTGTAATAACTGAACTTTTTAGCCGTGTTCATTATTTAGTCTTAAGTAAATTGCCTACAGTTCAAAAGTTTTGTTTTAAAGGTTCACTTCTTTTTTGAATTCTTGCTTTATATTTTCTTGATGTTTTTTAAGCAACGATGGAAATATTTTGTTAAAAATGAATAGGCACTGGTTTCACTGTAATTAGTCTTTTTTTTTTTCTTTTATGTCTTATTAGAGGTGTAAAACTACTTTTTTTATATTTAATTTTCAGTGTTTCTGGGTGTGACAAATTTGGATTCCTACCAAGTCCAGATGACTAGTCTGTGTGCTCAGTGGCAGCTTCACAGGCATGCTACTGCATACAGGGTAGTTATAGAGTCACTTGTGGGTAAGTTACTAAGTAATTCAATATGCAGCTACAGCCCAGTCCAGAGAATTGAATTGCATAGAAATTGTATGCAGTTAGACCTGTAGACTGGCTCCTGAAATACTGGGAATGATGGACGGAAGAGAGTTGTGTACACACTGACAGTTTCAGAATGGAAGTAGCATCCCTGTCCTTTTATGTCAAACACGTTGATAACTTATGCTTTTTATGTAAGGGACTTTCATCTACCAGTAGAAGATAGGTGATTACCTGAGTTTTTCACTGGTGTGAGGAACAGAAGATGGATAAGGATGAACTGAATACATCAAAGTTTGTAAATATACCACCAGCTGCATCTCTGTAGCATTAGGATAGACAGGAGAAGAGGGCAGAAGGGTGGAAAAGCTCTGAATGAAGGTCTGAATGAATCCAGACCATGCCCAGAGAATCAGAACAATGTCCGGTTATGTTTGTTCTCATTCTGGTGATTCTTCCTTAAAGCTGACAGTAGAAATGTTACTCACATGGATAAACATGACACAGTTTTAGGCAGTCACACAAGGTGTCTTGATGCTTTTAGCACTGCCTATATAGAGGGTAACTTACAGCCTCTTCAGCCTCACTGATTCTCAGGTGTAGCCAGACGACATTGTGGAGAAGTCAGTATTTGTGCAGACCAACTCTCTTATCCCAAGCAGACATCAGTGGTCTTCTGACTGGCGGCAAATTAAAACCTTGGATAACTTGAGAGAAGTGCAGTTAGTAACACTTAATGGGCTATGTTAAAGGTATGATGAACATAATACTGATCTTGTGGCAAAAAAGTAAAGACCTTTCTGTGGAATTGGCAAATGGATGGTGATAAGGTTTACTTGAAGCCCTGGAATATAGACAAGGTATTCAGATAGCAGAGATCTTGGCTCACACAAGACAGCACAGACATCCCTCTCATCTGGGAGCTAGCCAACATTCTACTTCCTTCATATAGAACTGAGAAGGGTATTTTAGCTGAGCTGAAAGTGCCTAAATGTGAGCAGAACAACCTAGAGTGTGAACAAATGTTTTTTACTAATATCTGTCCTGAAGGGATTTGATTGTCAGATCGGGTGTGTGTCTGGTTCAGGCAGTGATCAACTATTTTTATACTAGTGTTACACCTGATAAGCATTGAATGACTGTTGGTCATTTTTTTATCTAGTCTGTAAAATGTGAGATCAGTTGCTTGTATTTCACTTCTTCCTGCTGCAGATTTTAAATCATGATAAAATTTTTCTTGTTATTAAAACATGCCTTATGGTATTTCCAGTACCCGGCCTTTTTCTATTGTCCAATTCAGAATTTAGCAGAATCAGTTTTGGAACCCTGTAAATGCTATTCCAGAACCATCTTGCAAAGTGATTACTAGTGAAAGCTGGAATATGATATCTAGTTCAGTCTTTTTTTGCTGTGACCAAGTGTATTATAGATGCTGAGAACCAGAGGCACACACAAACAGTGCCACAGAATTACATAATGCAACAATGCCTAGTTAGACACTGATAATTTAGGAGTAGATCCAAAGCCCGTTCATGACAGTGTTAGTGATTTTTATTGCTTTTGGTGCATGGCGAAAAATTCATCTTTTTTTCCTGAAGATGTTTGACACATTCCTCAGCTCCTTCTTAGTATGAAGAATGCAGCGTTGCAGAGACCTCTGCACAGAGGTCAATTGCCAAAAGTAAGGCAGCATGTAGTTTATGAACTTACGTCAACCTCTGACCCTTCGTATGCTGTCATGTACCCTTCTTATTTATGATTTAAACTACATTATTCAATAAAACAGTAAAAAAAGTTTTTATGGTTTCTTTTTGTAATTCCAGATGGAAAGAAGCGAGAAGTAAATCTTGGTGGAGGGACGCCTAGACATTGTTTCTTTGAGCTGATGCCTGGAACCAAATATAAAATCAGTGTTCATGCCCAGCTTCAGGAGCTCGAGGGCCCTGCTGTGAGCATCATGGAAACAACGTGTGAGTAAAACAGAGCAGAGCTCACCCAGCAGCAAAAATGCTTGATTGCTTCTTGTGTTCTGCCCTTTGCCCACACATGTGCTATTCCTACACAGTTTCCTTTAGCTGAGCTATTAATTTTTCAACTGCAATGTGACTCCTCCACAGAGGTGCAGGATTTTTACACCACTGCTGTGAATTAATTGTTAAGTCACATTCAACAACTCTGTTGGACTTCTTAATGAGAGTGAAACAGGGAGGATGGTTTAGCTTTCTTCATAAAAAGTCCCACTATGGGATACTCTGAATATCTGTGACTTCAGGGTAAAAAATATAGAAAAATGAAGCAAACAGAGGAAGTTCTGTGTCCTACAGTTCTCGTTGTTTAGTAAAATCAACCAGTGTTTGAATAATTTACAGTTAAATGGGACCTTGAAACTCAGTTTACTTAGGTATTTTAAAACAAACCAACCAACCAGACTTTTTTATTATTATTACACCAGACAAACAATAAAACCCAAACCCCTCATAGCTGTTTACAAAGGCAAGATCTTGCTGTCATGAGTTCAAAATACTGCAAAATAAAATGTGGGACTACTACAATGAATATTTTATCTTTCTTTGAGCCTGTTTCCAATCTCAGTGTTACCTGTCTTCTCATACTATATTGCTATACACCACAATGCTGTTCTCTTTCTCTCAGAGTAGAAGGTGTTTATACTTTTCCTTTTTTTCCTCACACTTATGGTTTCACATAGAAAAAACTTGTCCAGGTGCATGACTCCAATTCTTCCTTGTCCAGGGCTCATTCTCCGAGCAGTGAGCAAAAAGCCAAGCTTCTCCTGCATTTTGGGGACGTGCATTTAGTGTGCTCTGCAGTTCAGGGCGTTAGGAAACATGAGGAAGAGCACACCTTGGCCAGTATGTCCATTTGAGAATTATGGTTTTGGATTAGACAAATTATTGTATCATCTCGAAGAGAAACAGTCTTCAGGGTGACTGGTACCTCTCTGGTGCTGAGAGCAGCCTTCCAGGTCACCTTAAAGCAGCTGTGACCCTTTCTAAATGGGTCTGGTCCTGGGTTGCTGTGGCTGTGGAGGTCCTGGTCCTTGTAGGTGTTTCAGAGTCCTAGCCCTTATCTGTTGTTGAAGCCAGTGGGAAAATCCCCATCAGCTGCAGTGGGATGTGGACATGTAGTGAATCCTGTTTGCACTGATGTTTCCCAAATGTAGGTTCCTTTTCTCAAGTTGCTGTATCTAACTCTCTCCATTGCCTATAAAAGTAACTTAGGTGTTACAGCAAATAACAGCTTCAGTCTTGCTTGAAGAACTGGTGTTCTGTCACCTTGTGGCTTCATATGCTAAATGTATTGAATAAAAATGGGAAAAAGACCCTTGAATGAAAGCAGAAGCTTTTGCTCCCATAGAGCTGTGGAAGTCAATGCATGTGCATTTTATCTCTGAGAGTTCAGCTGGCCTATATTGAAAGGCACTAAATAAAGCTCTTGCATTCAGAAAAGTTGTCAATCAATAATTGGGTATTCACCTATGTCTCTGCAAGGTTGAAATTCCAGAGTCAATTTTCAGGAGAAGAGTGAGGGACATTTTCAGAAACCCTGTAAAGTAACTTTGGTAGAAGTTGCTGCTGACAACAGAGCCACAGTCCTATAGAGTTGTGATCAGAGTTGTGTTTCTGTCTGGAAATGTAACAAGGTCTTTTTGCCAAATTCAGGAAAGTCTTCATCAGGCTAGACTCTGATCTGCTCTGAGGGCAGGCACCAGCTTGCTTTTGCTCTCTGTCTCTGCATTTTGGATTGCAGGACTAAGAACTTCCTTCCAGGGTGAAGAGAGACCTACTTTCTGTTACGGAGGACTGGTTTTGGTGAGAAAGGAAAAGGACAATGACCTTTTTCAAAATGAATTAAGGATTCTAGATCAAGAATAGGGCTGCCACATGGTCTACTACACTGGAGAATCTCAAAAAGGGGCAGTTCCAGTAGTTCAGTTGTATTATTGTATCATTCACATTGAATATACAGCCATTAATTGCTGGGTAATATTAATATTCTTTTTCAGGTGACATTTCTTGCACGCACTCACCTACATTTATCTCCAATTGCATAACTAGTTGATTAAAGATAATGATTTTTTTTAATGTGGAAATGAGTAGAAAATGCTGCGTTTGTTAAAGATATTGGGCTTTTAAGCATGTTTGTATATTCCTTCCTTTTATTCCCCAGTACCATTTCCTACTCAACCACCAACAACACCTTCAACACCACCTCCACCACCTACAATCCCACCAGCAAAAGAGGGTAAGTGCTGCATATATGAGTTTCTAGTAATTATGAGGTATTGATGCAATGTTTTTCTGCTTTTATGGTATTTTAGACCTGTGGGGAGCAGATCTCACAATGCATTTGCTACAGAAACATTGTTAAGGCAGCTGGCTTACATAATGAGCCAAAAATCTGATGTCGTTATTGTATTGTTACAATTTGCCGAAAGGATGGTTAATATATGTGACACTTCTTTTTTCCAAAACTCCTAAACCTTACATATTTTGCAACTGAAGCAGACATCTAGGATAATTAAACTTCAAAAGCAGCAATATTTTTAAACATGTCTACTTTAGGCAATGTGAAAAGTATGGGCCATGTTCAGTCTCTCCTCTTTAAATGCAGACTTTCTTTTATTGTTATTTGAACATGCAGTGTTTTGTACAGAGTCTCATAATATTTCTCTGAGAGAAGCATTAGCAGTGGAGACTGAGGATCAAATACATCAGTTTGAAGTCAGTGGACCAAACTGACATGTAGAAATTGAGAATTTAACCCATAAGCACAGGGAAAAAAGGCCTTGTGTTTGTGTATTTAGAACTGCATAGGAGCAGATTCTGAGGGGTTTTTGTTATCCAGGGAGTAATCAACAGAAAATGAAAGATACAATTTTGTATCTTTTTGTTGTATTCTCTGGATTTAGATGAATATTTTTCTTCAAGATGAAATATGTTGAAAAACATAACTTTGCTTTGAGACAGTTGGCTTCTAACCCCAAGCAATAGACTTGGATTTCTGTGAAGTGCTGGAGGTTCCCAGTTCCCATGAAAGAGTGAGCAACTTGTGTGAGCAAATGTACAGCTCTTGTAAGGCCATTTTGCATAAGAACGTGCTGGGATAAGATGAGATGGGTGAAACCTGCATTGCTCCTACTTAGTGCAGTTGAAGTGCATTAGACATTGCAGACCTTAGAGTAAGTTTTGGAATGGAATATTTTCCCAGTGACAACTTCCACAGTTGAAATTCTCTCGTATTGCTTACTGTGTCTTGCTAGGAGTCTGGCATTGTATAAGTTCATGTATGATTTTACTTAAAAATCTAAATAAAAATAGAAATGATTAGCCAGACTTTAAAGAGCCATTGAAGTGTATTCTGTGATAGGATCTATCAGTGCAGAAAATTCTCCCTTGCAGAGCTCAGCCGGTTCTACACCTGCACTGCTTAATTCCAGCAGGTCTGTTGGCTGAAGCATAATTAGCTGACATTAAACAAGGGCTTTTCACAATAGTTGCATTTTCTTAAGTGATTTATGGGATTTCATGAGGAGTTGAGGTATTGCTGTAATTCCAAAATTCTTGCTTTTCTTCCTCAGTGTGCAAAGCAGCCAAAGCTGATCTAGCATTCTTGGTGGATGGGTCATGGAGTATCGGAGATGACAATTTCAATAAGATAATTAACTTTCTCTATAGCACTGTGGGAGCCTTGGATAAGATTGGTCCTGATGGAACACAGGTAATCAACATGTGAAGACATGGAGAGTGCATGGAGTTGACAGGGTATTTTAGAGTAGACCAGAAGTGAAATGAATCAAAGTAACTGACATCATTTCACAGTTCCTGTGAAAATAGAAACTGCTCTAGGTCAGTATCTTTTTTCAATATGTTTTTATGCATATCATATGTTAAAATTCACAGTATAAATTTTGGTAGCATGAAAGTTAAGTATCTTTTTAGTTTCCTCTAATTCTAATGACATTTAAGTTCGTTAATTCTTTTGGTACTCGCTGTAGTGAGTTTATATGTTTATTTATAAATAGGCTAAAAATGGCATTGAAAAGAAAAATTAAAGGTTCTGTTACTGTAAATCTCTGATACATACTCTACAGAATCTACAGTGCTTGAAATAAAATTTACAGTGGTGGTTCCTTTTATGTATTTGTTTAGAGAGATGCTCCAGAACAGATTATTGGCAAATATGTTACTGTTTTAAGTGCTACCTGTATAATATGTAGTTTGGGATCTCATTGGAAACTAATTTGAACTTGTCCAAACCCTGAAGAGTATTTAGTTTTTACTGTTTCTTGCTATACAGCAATTTTTCCAGAATATAGTTAATGGTGCTTCAGAAACTTTGTCACAAGTTTAAACATAAGAGCTGCTTTTAAATCAGAGGCACCACTTATAGAATATGAAGTTCAATATATGCTTTGTGACTTGCAGGGGTTTAGTGTACAGTATTGAGCACAGGACTCTTAACTCATTTAGTGTCATATTTGACAGAGGCACTATTTCATAATATATTCCTGAATTTTCTTTTACTTGCTTCAGTCTTGCTCCCTAGCTTAAGTTACTTATGTGCAGTTACTAATTTGTGGAGACTGAATTAAGTCCCAGCAGTTCTGAGTGTGAATAACTGTACACGTGTGAGCAGTTGTAATCAGGATTTTGCTTTTGGGCTCGATTGAGAGTGCTCCTGCTGAAATGGGTATTATTTTTCTCATCCTGTTTGCTGCAAAATGAAACCAGAAAGTGTTAGATGGTTGCCAAGGTTGCAGAGAGTAAAATTAAACTTTATTAGTGAAAGCTTTCTTAAAGAGAAAATAAAAATATGTCTTCAATTTAAAGATGAAGCAAAGTTACAAGATAAATCCTTGCTTTATATGGTCAGATTCACTTACAGTTTGCTTACACGGTGGGTGGTGCTTTTGTAATGGACATCTTCTATGTGCACAGGTGGCAATAATTCAGTACAGTGATGATCCCAGGACAGAATTTAAATTGAATGCATACAAAACAAAAGAAACTCTTCTTGAAGCTATTCAGCAAATAGCCTACAAAGGAGGAAACACAAAAACAGGTGAGAGAAGTTGTGATTGTAACGCAGATTTTCTCCTTGCTACTCTGTGCAGTATTTCTTTACCATTTGCTAAGTGGTTTAATTAATCACTGCCCAACCAGTGAGAACCAGTGAGAACACGATATCTCCACACTGGAGATGAAATGTTGAGCTCTGAAATGAGGAAGTCTTTGTAATCTGTAGTTTACACACTTGAGCCCCCACAGCTGCATATTCACCCCCGTGACCAACAGTGATAACAAGGATCAGGGAAGCAGGGAGACGAGCAAGGGGGCCAAAAGCAAATTAATTTTGGGGTAGTCGAAGGTGGAATGGGGAGTAATATGAAATCAGCTTGGCAAGTGGGCAGAAAAGTGAGAAAGGGGAGAAGATGGGAGGGAGCTTGCAGAGCATGTGGAAAACTGGAGAGAGTGGAAGGTCTGTGGTCATAAGCCAGGGCAGTTAAACCTCTGTGAGATGTTTAGGATTGGGATGGGGAAAGATGTCTGCTAACTGAATGAGGCTGCATTTTATTTAATCCTTTAAGATGGCTTTCTGATACAAAGAAATTATAGATGAGGTCTGAAAGAGTTAAAATCTGTTTTACTTGGAAACCATATGTTTTATTATTTTCAGACTGCACAGAAATTTCTTGCAGCTGTTGCATTGCACCCAGTCTCAGCATTATCAAAATAATTTTCCATTTACTACAATGCCACTCTCAGTTGTTAATGTAGACGGTGCCCTACAGTCCAGAAGAGGAAAGTTTTGTTGTCTCTAACCCAGCCAGCAGCTAAATACCACTGAGCACTTACTCACTGCCTGCCCCTGCTGGGATGGGGAAGAAAATTAGAAAAGGGTAAAACCTGTGGGCTGAAACAACAACACTTTCGTGATTGAAATAAAGCAATATATAATGATAATAGTAATTAAAAGGAATATAACAAATAGAGGGAGAGAAACGCCAAGAAAAGCAGGTGATGCTCAGTACAGTTGCCCCCCCACCCCCGACCGATGCCCAGCCCATCCCTGAGCAGGGATTGGCCTCTCCCTTCTGGCCATCTCCCCCAGTTTATATACTGGGCA
Source organism: Platysteira castanea (assembly GCA_013397175.1). Lineage (NCBI taxonomy): Eukaryota > Metazoa > Chordata > Aves > Passeriformes > Platysteira > Platysteira castanea. Next base: position 842,005 of record VYXC01007077.1, on the reverse strand, counting down.
TGATGGTCTATGGTATGGAGTATCCCTTTGGCCAGTTTGAGTTGGCTGTCCTGTGTACACTCTCCTCCAGCCTTCTTGTGCAGCTGTTCAGGGCCAGAGCGTGAGACACTGAAAAGCCCTTGACTCAGGGTACGCACAGCTTAGCAACAACCAAAACATCATTATCAACATTAGCCTCATATGGAGTCCAAAACTCAGCACTGTACCAGTGATTCAGAAAAAAATTAGGTCTATCCCAGCTGAAACCAGATCACCCACACAAATCATGTTTGTGATCTTCACCTTCTAGATTGAAAAATGGATGATTGAAGCCATCGGAACTTGAAACGTTAAAGTCAAAATCAAACTTTTCTAAATCTTGAATTTAGTAACTACAGAACGAACTAATTGACAGACTAGTCAGGACACAACAGATTTATCTTTTTATGTATATCTAACATGTGATATGAGGAGCCAACAGAAATCGGATTTGTATTACAGTCAGTGTTGATTTTTGTGTTACAGGCAGAGCCATTAAACATGCACGAGAAATCTTGTTTACAGGGGATGCAGGCATGAGAAGGGGCATTCCAAAGGTTTTGGTTGTTATTACTGATGGGCGATCCCAGGATGATGTGAACAAAGTCTCCAGAGAAATGCAACTAGACGGTAAAATGTGTAGTTTTAAAAACAATTCACATTTTCTTTTTTTCTCGTTAATTACATCTCTGTAAGTGTGGGCATGAGGTAAGGATAACTTTTGCTCCAGATTTTCAATTTTAAACAGAACAGCAATTGCTGAGAAACACAGAATATCCCTAGGATTTGAATAGATTCTGGATATTTTTGGTGATTAATGGAATTGTTTTTCATTTTGGCAGCACTGCTAAAATCTTGTAGTAGTCAATGGAATTGTTCCCAGAATGAAGAAGTTGGGGAATATGATCCTGAGAATCTGGATTATCATCTATGAAGTGTAATCTTGTGGTTATGAGTAAATTGAACTATTTTGTTTTCTACACAAGAGGTCCTTTGAAAATTCTTACACTATTTCTGACCTGCTCTCACGTTACACTAATTACCTCTAGGAATTTTTTTTAAAGCTTCAATTCCAGAGCTTTAGGCAGCCACACCATGTTGTGCATCTAAGTATAAGAACTGGATTAATTGTTGTATAAGTTTGTATCAAAACCCAAAGGGGCACAGTGTGCCACCTGGAACAAAACTAAAGGATGGAAGAAAAAGGCTATCTTCCTCTAAATGTGAGGTGACCTAAGGAGAAATTACATTTGTGCCTTTTATTTGCTTTTAGCTTTGACAGCTATGAAGTTTCCAGTGTACTTCACTGATTTCTGAAACCAAACGTAATCATCCAGCTTGGCTGCCTCCTTGTTTTGTTGCTAGATGCTGAGTGTAGTGGCTTCATAAATAAAGTGTATGACAAAATAATGGGCTTGCATAACATATTTTAAGTAACAGTCAAGAGAACTGTGTATTTGTGAATAAATTGGAGTTTGTGTCTAAGCTGAACAAAAACCACTCATGTCTCAGGTAAGTCTTGCAGTTGCATTATCAGCTACTAGAGTGGGAATGACCTCCAGAGAAAATGGCACTTTGTGAGGGTTCAGCTGCTGGGATGTGTCACANTTTTAGCTTTGACAGCTATGAATTAATTAATTTCTCTATTTGTATTTCTTATGTACTTGATACCTGGATGTTTTGTGTAATACAGTATAGCATTAAATTAGAAAAGCATTTAAATGTGTGCTAAAATTTTAAACTACTGAGTAGTCNCTTGCATAACATATTTTAAGTAACAGTCAAGAGAACTGTGTATTTGTGAATAAATTGGAGTTTGTGTCTAAGCTGAACAAAAACCACTCATGTCTCAGGTAAGTCTTGCAGTTGCATTATCAGCTACTAGAGTGGGAATGACCTCCAGAGAAAATGGCACTTTGTGAGGGTTCAGCTGCTGGGATGTGTCACAACTTCCCCTTTCCCATTTCCTCTGGGGTGTGCTGTGCAATGAGGCTGCAGATAGGCTGGAGCAGGTACTGACAGGCATCTGTGATAGAGACTGGCACAGACAGGTGGGGATCTTAAAAGAGACATGAAGATATTGTTATAATGTATTAAGTCAAAGTTTTCTTATGCTAAAAGCTCTGCAAAAGGTGATGAATGCCCCTGATCCTCATTCAAACTTAAAGATAATATTGCTTGGCAGGAATAAATTTGCAACTGAGCCATGCTAGAACAGTATATCCATTAACTATATTCAGCATAATCTAGAGAGGCTTTTTCCTTCCTCTCTTATGGAAAGGAAAGTGTTGAAAAACCTATGGCTGTTTTGTTGCTCCTGAAACATGTAGGGTACAGTTTCCATTTCATCTAAATCTTTTAAGTCAGGCTCAAATTTTGAAAAATACTCATGCTAAATATATAGAACAGATTCAACCAGTGCAGTTAAGTTGCTGATGAAATGAGAATGCATTTATTTCAGTGTTCACTCATGAGGCAGCACTGGCTTGAAATAATATATATGCTAACACATGACACAGAAAAAATCCATAAAGGATCTACAGGAAATTAATTTCTCTATTTCTATTTCTTATGTACTTGATACATGGATGTTTTGTGTAATACAGTATAGCATTAAATTAGAAAAGCATTTAAATGTGTGCTAAAATTTTGAACTACTGAGTAATGTATCTTCAAGAAAATGCTTAAGGTTTAACTTTAATTGACTAATTAAGCATAAATAGCCAGAAGAAATATTTCACGAAGAATGTATTACCTTTGTTTTAGGTTATGCAAGTGGATTTTCTTGTGCTATAGGATAATAATAAAAGCCCACGTTTGTGTTTAATCAAGAAAGGAGCCAGTACAAATACAGTTGTGTTCATATTATATTTCCACTCTCTAAATGAATGACTCACAAGAGTGTTCTTTTTTATCTTACAGGTTTTAGCTTTTTTGCTATTGGAGTGGCTGATGCTGACTATTCAGAGTTAGTTAATATTGGCAGCAAGCCCAGTGAAAGACATGTCTTCTTTGTGGATGACTTTGATGCCTTTACGAAGATTGAAGATGAGCTGATCACTTTTGTTTGTGAAACTGCATCAGCAAGTTAGCCATTTTGATTTGTTTCTAAAATAACTGCTAAATACTGGGATGAGGGGGTGTGAAAATTAAGACATATTCTTGATCTTTTTAATATAGTTTACTGCTGACATTATAATTCTAATGTTATTTCCACAGAAGATTAAGGAAATGAAGGTGTTGTGACTTCAGAGTAATTAATGGGTGTTTGATATAAAGCCAGAATACAGCCATTGGTTGTCAAAAACTCATTTCATATGTTGACATTTCAGAATCATACAAGTTGATTACATTTTATTTTCTAGGCTACTTTAACCCTCAGTAAGAGTGCAGCTAGCTACATTCATTCTTACTCAAGTCACATGGTTAATTTATTAATAGAGATCCAATCATTAAAGTTTGTATTATGAGAGAAAGTAGACAAGTTGTAGCCTAAGCAAAAGCATAAAAAACACTCAAATTCTGAAATCTATGAGAAATCCACACTTCAGTCTCTTTATAAAAATTAAGGGATAGACATTCCAGAGCAACACCTAATGTTTACAGGTCAGTAATTCACATGCTTTTAGATGTGTACCCGCAATACATTTCCTTGTATATAAACCAGGAAGCAAGCGCTGTATAGCTGATGTGAATCCTTTGTGACTGTAAGGAGTCCGTGTGCACAGGACTGTGAGTTAATGTGAGACTGATTATCAGAGCTGGTAAGCAAAAATAACGTTGCTTGTGAACCATCAGTTCTGAGTTTTTGACCATGAGCTCTACTTTCAGTGGTAGAGAGAATGTTAAACATTGACAGTACTCAGCAGTAACATTTATTGGTCACTTGTGTTTGTTTTCTAAAAGTGATCTTCAAATGTGAGTATCCTGGGGTGCCATATTTGGTTGATATCCCAGGGCACCTTTCCTGAAAGATATTAGTGACCTTTCTTTCCTGCCAGAAAAAATATATAAACCAGATTTACAGCTATTTAAAATGTGAGCACACATCTTAAGTACTGTTCTGGTCTCTCTTGCTCATGAAAACTATTGTGGAGTTTGAAAAGGTACAGAGAAGGTCAGCTACAGGACTTCAAGCTGAGGTGGGGTTAGGCTGGAGAAGCTCACAGAGAATTAGGGAACACTTGGTTAAACCCCAATATAAGACATATTTTATTTTATGCAGCAGGCTGTGAATTTGTTGCTTTTTTTTCAACGAATTTGAAATTGCTGAAGAGGTTGTGAAGGCAGGTTTATAGGGAGGATTAGACAAATTAATAGACAAGAAATCCATAAAAATATATTATATGGAGAACACAGGTATGTATCCCTTAAATTCTTTGCTACAACTCTTGAGGATCTTGAGAGGCATCAACAAAATGGAGTACAAAGTGGACAGGTTTGCATGTCCTTCCTAACCAGCATCTCCTTTTGCTGCTCTTGGGGATGGAGTGCTGAGTTTAGGGCTGAGTGCATGACATCTCTTGTATTCCTAAATATATATTTTCTTATTTTCCAGCCTGCCCACTGGTAGTTAAAGATGGCAATAATTTTGCAGGTACAGTGTTTTTGTGTTTATTTTTGTTTTATGATTTATGGAATCACTTTCATTACATTATTTTCACAATATTAGGCAAATTTCCCTTCATGCTAACAGGTATTAAACATATGGAGAATGAAACTCTGCCATACAATTGGCTTTGTCTTTTTTTATTTGTCTCCTCTAATGCAGTATTAATTTAAATTAATACAATATATCTTTTGATACCTTCCAGGATTTAAAATGATGGAAATGTTTGGTTTGGTTGAAAAGGAGTTTTCTGCTGTGGAAGGGGTTTCCATGGAACCTGGTACATTTAATGTTTTCCCATGTTACAGACTGCACAAGGATGCTCTGGTATCCCAGCCTACCAAGTATGTATTCACATATAAATACTCCCAAAACACATAAAGGTAATTTCTAGTGCAGGCAATTATTCATTTCAGGGATTAGTATTTTTAAGTCAGAAGAGCAGAGGTGCTAGTGTATATCTATGTTATACTGATGAATAGGAAGAGTGTTTGGTGTTCTGACCCTTCAATCAGTTTAATTCAAAACTAACAATTGTAGGTAAAAGTAGGTGAGCCCACTGGCCATTTCAGGTTTCCCACGAGCCAGTTTCAGGCTTGTGCCTGTGTAACACCTGGTAATTTCATGTAGGTCTGTATCTGGGCAGATTCCAGTCTGCAGTACTTTGTGAGAGGTGCCTCTGGAATGCAGGGGGAAGTCTCATAGAGTTCAGCATGTCCTTGAAGCAGGGGTCAGGATGAGTACCTGCCTCAGCTGTCCTCCGTCACTTTTACTGCAGTCTGTGTCCAGCCCTTGGTTGCAAAGGAAGATTATCCCCTTATGTTGAGGTGGGTATGTGTGAGCCCCATCCAGTACCTTCCTGGCAGGCAGGACATGTTTCAGTCACAAGGACTGTATCTTGGAAGGGTTAGGGAAGAGGCAGTGAAGAATCCCCTGACTGAACTTTTACAGTCATTCCTCAGAGAGGAAGCGATGGAAACTCAGTTTCTCCTGTGAACATTGTCTGTTTTGTTGGCTTCCTCTCAGTCCAGACCCCCCCTTTGTATTAAGTGGCACCAGAGAGAAGCAGTGGCTCTGATGGATTACATGTGGGAAGATGTAATGAAAAATATTCTTTAGCTAAGAAAAATAAGAAAGAAAAACAGTGGGAAATTGAATATTTATATTAGATATCATCTAAGTGTGTGATTATCCTGTCGTGTCCCAGTTGGAGCTATACTTCTTGGTGCTGTTTTGTTTCCTCCTGGGCCTAGACGGACTGAGATGTTGAGGGATTAGTGTTTCTCACTTCTTTTTCCCTTTCTTCTTCTTTCTAATTGGATCTGCTGCATTTACGTGCTTTGCTCTAGCTGCCACCCCAGCCCAGTCTTACTGCTTCTATTAGACTTTCACTCCTTTTCATGGTACAGAGAAAACCTTTCTCTTGATGATCCCCAGGTACGTCTGAAAAAATACCACTTGGCTTTGTCACCTCATCTGTGCTCTGAATGCCATTAATTTTATTCTCCATTTAGAGCTCTGTATCCCCAAACCTTGTGTTTAACCCACCCTGCTTACTGAATTGGCTTTCATTCTTGTACAATGGACACACTGTAAAGGCCTTTTTCTTTTACCTATTGAGTTCCCTCTCTTTCTGTATGGGAAATGAGCAGTGTAACATCACATTTGATCATCTACTGACACTGTGCAGAATATACTGATATCATGTTTAACTCCCTTTTCAGCATGATTCATATCTATACATCTTTTTTGTGCCAGAAACATTCAAGAAGGAATGGGTCATGTTTGGGGAAAATAAATTGTTTGGGTAACTCCTGAGACTTCTTTCAGATCCCCTTACTGTGATTTTAAAGAATCAGACTAATTAATATTTAACATACAGTCAGTTGTCTCAGATGCTTGTCCAAATGTTTCACTTTGGGATTTGACTTCAAAAAGTTAAATTAAATTGGAAGTAAGAAATAGTGAATTTTTGGAAATTACATAACATACTTCTTTTATATCATAAACTTCCTCTCTCTTCTGCAAAAATTCTAGGAAACAAGATTGTATTTCAGTATGTGATCTGTTCTTACTTGACTTTCTTTTGTATTGGCTTTGAAATGTATAAACTCCATTCTCAATATTTTATAAAGCTTTCTGTAACAATCTGTCACTCCTAATTTTAATCCATTTATAATGGTTTAATAACAAAGGATGTATCTATTGAGACTGATCTTCCAAGGAATTTCCATTTTCATTGTCTCTTAAATCAGACAATGGCAAAGGTCTTGAGAGTGGCTGCTGTTTGTTAAAAGATTTAAATAGAATTAATTTCAGCTTTACTTTCAACTGGCCTCTGGTTTGATCTTCAAATTTAAAAAAAGTTAATTTTTAAGGTCAATTTTGTAAGTTTCAAGGGAAACAATAACTTATATTTTCTTCATAAGTATTCTTTTAGGCTTATCAAGTTGAGTAGATTTTGTATACACTTATATTACTTCTCAGTCTTCAGGAAATAGAGTAATAGAAAGCATGTCAAGCAAAATTCTGATGAGTAAATCACCAAATTTAATATTGTTTAATATGTATAACATATTTAATTAACATGTTAATATTCAAAGACATTTCTCTTACAGGTATTTGCATCCTGAAGGTCTCCCTTCCGATTACACCATCACGTTTCTCTTTCGGATACTCCCTGACACACCTCAGGAGCCATTTGCTCTTTGGGAGATTTTAAATGAAGCATATGAACCACTGGTTGGAGTTATTTTAGATAGTATGTATTTTGTGGTTTTATCAGTGATTTTAACTGTACAAATGATTCATTCTGTGTCTAGTTTATTGTTGCCAATGTTCCAATCTGCTACCAGAACAACCACCTGTATCTGGCAGGGGGTAATCTCTAATGCATGGTTTTTAGATTCAATTTAAGTGACTTTAATTTGGAGTTAGAGTCAAATTTTGAGTTAACTGCTTTAAACTGGATTCCAAAGATCTGTACTAGTTTGATGTGAGGTACTCATCTGCTTTTAAAATTTCCAGTGCTTTGAATCTGATTCCAGTTGACTCTGTCTTGATATAAGCCAGTGGTACTGGGAGCATGTGCAGTGGCAATGCAGTCTGGTGAATAGCAGAGTCAGAACCACAGGCGTATACTCTTGATGGCTCTTCATTTCTACGTGGTTTTACTTTCATAATTGTGAAACAGGGATTATAATTTGCAAGGTTTTACTGTTGAGAAGATGAAGATGCTGTGATAGCTGTTCTTCATAGCTGCCAGTTTGTCACCTTGGAATAGGTGGGAATTAGGCATTTAGCTGACTTGAGGAAGTGTTTTTCTTGTCCAGCTCCCACAGAGAACTAATGGGAGAGTAGGACTGGGTAGACATGGGTGAGATAGACTCAGAACTAGTAGTCCCGCCTTCCTGTCAAACCAGGAAAGATAATTTCTCTAATATAACTTGTTACTTCCAGGTCAGTATGTTGTTTATGAATGTGTTTTACTAATATTTGAGCTGTCATCTTTGGTCTGCTTTGTTAAATGCAAATTGACTCTTTCAAATATTGTATTTTCTTTAATAGAGAATTCTTAATTTTGATCTCACACAGATGGTGGTAAAACTCTGACTTTCTTTAACTATGACTACAAAGGAGATTTTCAAACTGTGACTTTTGAAGGTCCTGAAATAAGGAAGATATTTTATGGCAGTTTTCATAAGGTTAGTAATGGCAATAGGGAAAAAAAGCACTCTGAATAAAGGCTTGGGAGTTTTTCAAGTTTCAAAATCATCTTGCATGAGGTCAACTGCTGCCAAAAAAAGTGTATTTTGCATCACCTACCTTACTCTCATAAGTCTCTTTGCAGTATTAGATTAACATTAAACAAATGATAGTTTTTATCACAAAGCTGATGCGTTCAATTTTCATCTCATACTTTTTGCCTGTGTTTTAGAGTTAATTTTAAAATACTTGTCTTGAAAAGTAATTTAGAAATAAATCAGCTTTTCCTTTTAAGATTTGGGTTGGCAGTGTCACTCAAAAGAAAAAGAAAATGTCCATTAAAATTGTTTTTTCATCAGAGTTGTAATTTTAAAATGTATTTTAAGAGCTATGCCACGTTGGACTTTCTTTTGCTATTTGAGAACTTGTAACATTCTTTCTGAAAGCGGGTGAAGCAGTGCTGGGATTGTAGCACCTGTTTGTTGTGCAGAGTACTTCTGTCAAGCAGTATTTTTCCTGGTCTTTGGATCTTTCCTAAACAAAGCAAACAAACAAACAAAACCCCTTGCTCATGACAGGACAGTTGTAGCTAGACCTCCCTACTGGGAGTGTTTCTGCTGCATCAGTGAGGGACAACAAAGTGTGATCAAGCCAGAAGGAAAGAACTTGGTTGCTGTGCTCTGCTTTCTGTACTGCATTTGATGTAATCTGATTTTTTCAGTGTAAAAACTTCATTGTGACAGCTTTTGCTGTCAATGTATAGTTTACAAACGAAATTTTACTGCTTAGTTTTGGCTTTAGCAAGTGGCTGGCTGTAATGGCTGTAATGGTGAAATCCAATGCTCTAGACAAGGAATGACCACATAAATCAAGGGTTCTGTGGAGTCTGAGTGGTATATGAACATCGTGTAGATCTTCTGTTGGGACAAATTATTTACTTACTGAATAAATTATGTAAGTTGCCAATTTCTTTGCAGATGTTCCAGAAGTAGAAAAATAAACTAAATTCATTAAACAGATTACAATCACAGAATAATTCAGGTTGGAAGGGACCTCTAGGGGTCATGTAGGTTATTTGCTTTGGAGTGTTCTTAGAGTTTCATTAGCAAACATGGAGTTAGGAGCTCATTTCAAAAAATGCCCCCCTTTTCCCAAGGGGTGAACACGTATCCCATATGCTCCTTTGTATCTTACAGCATCTTCTCTTTTGCTTAGTTGCATGTTGTTATCAGCAAGACCACGGCCAAGATAATTATTGACTGCAGGCAGGTGGGTGAGAAGACCATTAATGCAGCGGGGAATATTAGTTCTGATGGCATAGAAGTGCTGGGCAGGATGGTGAGATCCAGAGGACCAAGAGAAAATTCTGCACCGGTGAGTGGAACAGTAGCAATTCTTTCAAACATTTAAAATATCCTAAAAAACAACTGTTTCGGATCTTGGCAGTTAGTTTTAACTTGAAGCCACGTGAATTCATATTTTAAATAGTAAAGTCCCAGCAATTCAGAAATTTTGCAAAAGCCTGCAGTTGTTGTCAACTTGGGCAAAATCTATTTTTTATTATTTTGATAAATGAAATCATAAGATCATCATTGTTGAAATTTTATTCTCAAACACACATGTAAACACAGTTAATACATTCAGATATGACTTGTGTTCCAAATTTAATTACACAGAGTAATATAATGTACCACTCCTTTGCCTGGAATTATTTAAACTTTGTTTTTTTAAATATTTTGTATTTATTCCCCATGTCTGTTATTCCCTCTGATTCTTTTTTTGCCCCTTAACTCACTGTGCACTAAAAAATTGAACTGGTTTGGCACAGATGACCCCCAAAAGCTCCCATCTTAGTATACTTAGCTCTTTTATAATATAAGACATTTTGAAAGATCTCCCCCCTCCCCTACTTCTAAGTGCTCATTCGCTCCTCTGAAATTATTCTCCAAGAAGCAGTAATTGATTATTCTTTTTGCATGACAAACAATGAGAGTCTTTCCATTTTTTTTTATCTGGGAGGTTTTGACTTTTTTGGTGCGTAGTAGTATTTGCTAATTTTCTTTGAACTTTCTTGACCCTAGAATGAGTTTAGCAGAGAATGTGAACCTTGAACCAAGGCTTGATTTGAATAGGAACAAGATTTCAAATATGTATTTACTTGTTAATATATGAAAATACTCTTGTTTAGTAAAAAATAAGCCCTCAGAATATGTCTCTGTACAAAAAAAGGAGCTTTTAGGACTCAAACTGATGTATAATAATTATATGAAGCCTGTAAAGACAATTACACAGAGAAACCTTTGTAGTCACATTCCAATAGAAACAGAAAAAGACAGACTTAGGAAATCTTAGAATCAGAGAAGGCTTTGTAAAGAAGTGGAAAGAAATGTGTCTTTTGTTAGAACCTAGGAATCTATACAAGAAAATTCAGACTGCCCACTCACTGAAAAATTTGATTTTGTTCAAATGAACTTTAAAGCTGATGTAAGATTAGAAATGTGTAGATGAAGATGAAAATTCTTTAGTAGTGTTAAGCTGTCTTTGAGTATTACTACATCTACCAAATTAAGAAACAAATCAAGAAAGCACTCAAATGCCATCCTCTGAAGTCTCCATTCTGCACAATTTATTTATATTGAGTAGTACTTCTGTGAATAGTCACATTTAAGACTAGAATGAGTTGGTTTCCTACTCCGAGGTTTAGAGGACGTCAAAGGAATCTAGTAGGAGGCAGGATAGAGGTTCTCAGAACAGCTGCTAGATTAGTAGATCTCTTAGTTTCAGGGATGCTTATTACATAAAATAAAAGTAAGCAGGCAGTTACTTTAGAAGAAAATGGTGGATTTTTTGTTCTGTGTTCACATTGAGCAGTTTAGCATTCTCAGAATGTTTTTAATGTATTTTTGAAGTAAATCAATACAATGTAGTCATTTGAATTTTACCAGACATTTCAATTTTGAGGGAGTGTAATTGTACCAGGAGTTTTTTTGCTGTCAGTGTATAGAGTGTGCAATGGTAAAATGAACAGGCAGAAATAAATAGATAGATAGATAGATAGATAGATAGATAGATAGATAGATAGATAGATAAACGAACAAAAACGGGATTAGGCTTAAGGTGCCTAACGCTTTTGACATTCCTCAATGAGTCATCTCAGGATTAGATTGTAGCCAGAGCAATGAAACCTGACTGGGACATACAGCAAGTAATGTTTTCTGTTCCTTCAGTGGGATTTAATGAAAAGTCCAACTTTAAAACACTATCTACAGTTCAAAGACCTTCACTTTACTGATGTTTCCTCCTCTTTGAACTTTAATTTGTTTGCTTGCATGTATATATGCTGTTAATAGTATTGTCTAATGTGGGCTGATGTTGAGAAACATTTGCAGAGCTGCAGCCTGGTTGGATGAGGACTTTTCCACCTTACTGATTCTGCTTGCAGGGCTGGATATTTAGAAAGCAAAATCACTGTGAATGCAGAGAGTTATGAGTAAATGTTTAACAGTAGCAAAGAAAGCTTTGTTTTGGGTTTTAGCTTGAGTCAGAGAAACCCACATAATATTTTTTAAAAAGAATACTGAGTCATCCAACATTTGGTTGATGAATATAGCATTTCAGAAAATGTCTGTTTGCTCTTTAATTTACAACAACATACTTTATTGCTATGGATGTCCAGATTGCCTAGTCCAGAGAAAATAAATGCATATACATGCCTGTGTAGGACTCTATAAATTTTTCCAGTGCTGTCAGCCTTCCATTGTTCAGGATAACAGAATAGCATGGGATGGACTGGGTTATGGACAAAAATGGCAATAGAACTTAACTTCTGAACCTAAGCTGCTCTCTGCACAACCAGCTCAGGTTGCTGCACCCCATTGCTGGGATGTCTGATTTGCTTAAGTGCAGTCTTGTGCCAATGCCCAGGTATTCTGTGTCCCAGAGCAGTGCATGCATGCCCTTTCATCTGCTGCTGCTGCACTCAAGCTTGTGAGGCTTCCTGGAGTTAGGAGCTTAGGGATGTGTAGCAAAGAGGGAGGCATCTAACGTGGACCCAGCTTCCATTTGACACAGACGTAGACACAGACTTGCTGGACTCAGGGTAGGTCTCTGTGGAGCCAAACCCAGAGTACAAAAGCTGCCTTCATGCTGCACCTCAGCTGTCAGAGCTGTTTAGCATGGTGCCAGCTCGTTGTGTCTGCATCTGTAGTACAGCAAATCTAGAAACCAGCTAATCTGCTGGCAGGTGAGAAGAATGTCTATTTATGAAAGTATGCCTTTATTTAAAATATAATATTTGACTTCTATAAAAAAATGAGGCAAAACCACAGGTGCACATATGTAGTTCATTTTAACAGCTTTAGAAGCAATGCAGTTTTAAGAAAAATTTTAAATTCATTCCTCTGTTCTGATCTTAAAATAATGCCACTGAAAATAATGGGAACAAACCCAGAGTTCTATCTCTAGCAGTTCCTCGAATTTTTTAACATGTGGGGTTAATTTAATGGGATGTTCTGTTCCATACCACTCTCTATTCAATATGCACATAAACAAGGCATGGAAAAAGAATAGAAATAGTAACAGAAGAAAGCTTCATCTCTCTAGACCCCTTTGTTCAGTCAAGACTGTAAAGGAGATAAATGGTTTTACCATTGAGTCCTATTTAGTATATTGTTTCTGAGTATCTAGCAGCCACTATTTTTAGCAAATGTGTGTGTTCTTGCAGATTAAGTTCTTGTCCAAACCATGTTCCCAGATCTGTGATGGGAATTTTCTTTCCTGCCCAATGTTGTCACATGTTGAGCAAGCTTTTCCCCATTCTTAAGCTATCCTTGCCTGGGGATAGTATGGATAAGAGAGGGCATATTCTAAAGTAAAATTAAGATGGAAAAAATGAGAAATATTATTTGTGGTTTTGCTCCAGTATAAGTAATAGTCTACAGGAGACCTTGTCCCAGATAAAATCTGAACAGCAGACCAGAGGGTTAAGTGGAGTTATTCTGAGAAGCTGAGCTCTCTTTTGCCTGACTCTTGATGCCTTCTTTGCTATGAAAAGATACTGGAAGGCACCATTGGGCAAAATAAGGAAGTTAAACAAGGAGTGGGGGATAACTCGATGAATGCATGCAGCATTTAACGTTGAAAAACTTTGCTCAATTCATGTAATGTCTGATAGTTCAGATGAGTTGGTTAGACACATGTTTGGTAAAAGCAGTGGATTTACCATTTAAGTGAGGAATTTGTAGCTTGCTGCTCAAAGTCAAAAGCCTTTGTCTAATCTGAGTGCTTGAATCAAGGTGTCTTTGCTTGCTGGTGGCTCCATTTTGCACTGATCTTACACCTGACAGTCATATTGTACATCACCCTTGTTTTGAAACAGCTGCAGTTACAGATGTTTGACATTATTTGTGCTACCTCATGGGCCAATCGAGACAAATGCTGTGAACTTCCTGGCTTGGTAAGAAACCTCTTTCAGTAACTGTAGAATTTACCTTTTATTTTCTACTTTATTGAGACAAATATTTTATTGGAAATGGATGCTTAAAAGTTTTCAAAAAAGCCCAGCTCTGCTTGGATTACTTGTCCTATTGAAAGTCAATAAGATGTATTTTTCTAAACCAAGTAGGTTCTTTTGAGTACTGTGTCTTAGACTTTACTAAGTACTATATCTTAGATGGATAAAATACCCAACATTTGAAATTCTGACATCATTCTTCTCCTATCTTAATCTTTTCATAGAGAGATGAGGAAAATTGCCCTGCCCTTCCTCATGCTTGTTCCTGTTCAGAAGCCAGTAAGGGTCCACTTGGACCTCCAGGACCACCGGTAAGGTTTTGTTCAGCTTTTTAGTGAACTGTACCGAACAGTCCACTGGCCACCTTTATTCCAAAACGTGAATATACTGCCATTGTATAACTAATAAGGTTAAATTATCCTTTAAGTGTTGCTAAAGAGGTAAAATATATTCAGTTGATATCAAAGATGCTATAAATTCTGTAAAAAAGTATTACGCTGAAGCAGTCGGGGTGTTTTTAGACCTGATTTTAGGTCTAAAAATCAGACCCATCATTTATCCCAGTAGAAATTTATATTTTATTGGAACATACAGGTCCTGTTCATAAAAATGTTCAGATGTCCCACATCCCCCTAAGTAGTATCATATTTACACTTTGGTGTGCAGACTTGTTTTGATTTCTATCCTGAAACTTGATTTCTAGTGAAGTGACTGTACGCTACTTTTTCCTGGAGGCAGCATGATTCACTGAGTATACTGAATAATCTGCTGAAGTTTTGATAGCTCATTATGCAACTTCATGAAATTCCTCTAGTACACCCTTTTTAATATGCCTACTTATCTTATAATTTTCAAAAAGCTAACAACATTCATATTTCTCCACTACATGCACATAAGTCAGGGTTGGAATCTTTAAGATTCAATGACAAAACTGGCAAAGACAACAAGGAACTCTTTGATTAATTATGAAGGGGATGATAAGGGGTGCTTATTTTAATCAACTTGTTATGATGGCACCATCATGTCTTTTACCTGTCTGTAGCATTAGATATGTCATAGGTAGTGCCATTTACTTGCAAATTTTTAATCACCTGCTCTGTGTCTACTCTAGCACATATGCATTAAATGTAGCTTGGAGTTTAGATTACTGAAATGCCAGTTTAGAGTATTCATATCAATTAAGGATATGGAGCATGACAGTGCCACTTGTGTAGTATGTGATGAAAGAAGACTTTTCTGTCCTAAAAGCCCTACCTAAGTACGATATTTATTGGAAAGTAGGACTGGAAGTACAGGTTCTTCTGAGAGTTCTTAGAGGCAGAGAGTTATCCAAGAGCCGTGAAGGGAAGAGAGAATGAAATAATTTGCCTTTGTGGAAAGTGGAAATTCCATTTTTTTTAATTTTCCCATGCATGATGAAATGTACAGTGAATAAAAAGAAATGAACTTTTACATACGCTTAGTGGTGTTATTTTAATGGCACTCATAAAGAGTTTGCTTTGTAGATGTTAAATGCATATTTAAGTTCCTTGTGTAACCAGTGGAACTAGATAGTCTCTTGTAGAAGACAGTTATTTAACTTTCATTCTATGTCAGTGTAGTATCTTAGATGGAATAAATCTCCTTTCTCTTTATTGGCTCATGGAAACTCAGACAATTAATTAGACCAGACAATGGAGATACAGGCCACAAAATTTTGAGAACTCAATCTTGCATCGCAAGGCTGATTTTTATCAATTTAGAAAAGTTACAGGCTCTGTTTGCAATAGTTCATTATTGGTTTGGTTTAACAAGAATCCTGACTGGGATATTTGTAGAATGGTCATGTGTTTTTGCTGTTGCAACTAGATAAATCTGATTGGCATTTTAGGGCTTCTTGCTGAGTTTGAGATGAGGCTCTCTTGCAAAAACTTTGAACTGTGTATTTCTCTGCTCATTCTGTGTCCTGAATACTCCAAGGGCATGGTTTTAAATGAAAGAGCCAGGGAAGAAAGTAAGGGAAAATGTTTTTGGTGTTAAAGTACACAAATTACATGTGATGCATATTTAACAACAAAATTGACTTGCACATAAGGCATTCACATAGTAGGTCCTGGCAGCACATAAGGCATTCACATACTAGGTCCTAGCAGCCATTAATCCTACTGACAGCTCAGAGGTTAGTCTTTCTGCAAGAACTGTTCTTCAAGCTCTAGTACAAAAACCTGGGAAGAAATTCAAGAGGAGAGTCACTGAAGAGCTGCATCTTGAGCAAGGAGAAATTATTGTATTCTCCGGTTTAAATACAGGTTATAAATCAAGTATGGATTAAAGTTTTTATTTCCATATTTTAGCATCCAGTTTGTGTTCTGTAAAAATGACAATGGGATAATTCACGTGAAAATGTCACTGAAATTGAGTAGTTTGACCACATTTCACAGTAAAATGAAATATGTTTGAAAATTATTTGACTGGAAGGATGTGTATTACTATAGTTCAAAAGATATATGGATCAGGAATTGCTAAGGCTTAACCCAGCTGTAAAATAATGTACTTTTATATATTATGTTTAGGATTAACAATATTTTGAATAGCATAGTGCCAGGCAAGAGGAAACTTAAAATCAACCAGAAAAATCACTGCCAAGGCAGGCAAATACGTGATTCTGGAACTTAGCCTGTTATAAGTGTTGCTTTTTTGCCAGACAGTTAGATGGCATAGCTCTAGAAAAAAAAAATAAGTTCAAGGCCTACAAAAAAGCAGAGCAAAAGAATAAAGTCAGTGTTCATCTCTGCACCAGCCAAAAGTCAGAAAGTCACATATGCTATGTCTGGTCAGGAGTGCTCCAAGCCAAGGATTCTTCTGTTTAAGAGATCAGGATCCTACCATGTAGCCAGTTGTAGACATTAGGCTAAAAACACTCCAAATAGAGTGCTTCCATTTGTTTGGGATAGTAA
Source organism: Platysteira castanea (assembly GCA_013397175.1). Classification (NCBI taxonomy): domain Eukaryota; kingdom Metazoa; phylum Chordata; class Aves; order Passeriformes; genus Platysteira; species Platysteira castanea. The sequence continues at coordinate 825,225 of VYXC01007077.1, read as the reverse complement.
CTCCAGAAAGGATTTTTAACCTTTTAGAAAATGCGTCACTTCGGGTAAGACAAAGTGTTGTTTAGAGTTAAGATTATCTGAAAATTTTTATCATGGGATAGTTTTTATGGCTTCATCTTTGGCAGAATTTGATCCTGCTGTCTTAAGTTCCCCACACAAAGTAAAAATGAGATATCACAGAAAACTGATGCCTGCATTTGAAAGGAGTGCTGCAGAACTGAAGAAGGTGAAGGAGACAAAAATATTGAAGGATTGGAGAAGTTTAATTGCAAAAAAAAGAGCATTCAGTGCTTCATAGGTTTTGACTATTAAAACTAAATAAGGAGGTGTCTTGATAACAGTTGATTAAGACAAGTTTCTGGGGGAAAGCACTGGCTACTAAGATGTTATTCAAAATAAGGGAAGAAGGCATAACATGAATTTTTGGCTAGAAAACAAGAAGCACAAAAATGAAAAATTTGAAATTAAGTCACATAAGCTTAGTAGTGCTGGGGAATAACCACCAAAACAAATTTATGAGAAGAATGAGGGAGCCTCTTCTGATGTTTTCATCTTAAATAAATGCTGTTCTGGAAATTGTGCTTTTACCAAGCAAGGTTACTGTGTTCAAAACAGGGGCAAGTGTACCAACTTCAGCATGAATCTGAAAGCATATGATTTAATGGCTTAGCATCAGGCTATTTTAAAATATATATTCTTAGTAAAAATGCAGTCTGTTTCTCAGAACAAAATGGGAGAAAACTGTGATTTTGTTTATGTTAAAAAGTTGCAGTTATTATGCTGAGGAATTTTTAATCTCAGAGTTAGGAGTAAGGCAGAGGACGGAGAAAGGACAGTGTGTTGGAATGCAGAAATATGAGTGTCTGGAATTTTGCAACTGGCTGTTGGAACTTGTTTCCATGGAGAACATGGGATGAGATTTTAAGGACGGAGCTCGCCATGGTGGAATGGGTTGTGGCGATAGAGCTATGGGATGGAAGCAAGAAGACTGAGGGAGCTGGGAGAGGGAGTGGAAAACTGTTTTGTGATCACATATATGAAGACCATGTCATGATACCTTCACTGAAGAGCAACAGTACTCTGGCATTTCCAGACATTTCTGTTATTGGCATTCCTATTTAAAGTCTCATAGATACTGCATATAAGCACATTTTCTACTTTTATAGCTTAATTTAACTGCTGTTATTTTTGTAAGTACATATTGTAGTCCCTAAAGAGTGCTATGCAGTTATGTTGTCTAGTTGTATAAGGTCCTATTTGAGTACAAAGATGGACAGAATACCTCATGGGCAGAAGCTCATATTCCATGAGATTAAGCAATATACTCAGTTGGAGGAAGAGGGAAATTGATATGAAAAAAAATTATTTATGCTGTCCTAGAACAGAAAACACATGTAGATATTTTTGCAGAACACATTCATGGCAGCCATCCATACATATATGGTACTCCAGTGTCTGAGATGATAGTAATAAACAGGCAACAGTTGATTAATACATGATAAGCAGATGTAGGCATTGCTGAAGAAAGGAAAAAAGAGAAAAATGTCCAAAAGAGCATTTTACCTAAGAATAGCTCCAAATTAAACCATGGTGTAGGTCTAGTAAACTGGCGTTGTCCTTGCTGGGAACTATTCCTGAGTCATTAGAATCACAGAACTATAGAACTGTTTATGTTGGAAAAGACCTTCAAGATGATCAAGTCCAGCCATTAACCCAGCACTGCAAAGTCTGTCACTAAAAAACATATAGATGTGGCACTGGGGGACACAGTTTAAATACCTCCAGGGATGGTGACTCCACCACGTCCCTGGGGAGCCTGTTCCAATTCTAGACAACCCTTTCTGTGAAGAAATTTTTCCTAAAATCCAATCTAAATCTCCTGTGGTTCAACTTGAGGCCATTTCCTCTAATCCTGTCACTTGTTACCTGGGAGAAGAGACTGACCCTCAGGTGGCTACAGCCTCCTTTCAGGGAGTTGTAGAGAGTGGTATGGTCTCCCCTGAGCCTCCTTTTCTCCAGGCCAAACACCCCCAGCTCCCTCAGCTGCTCCTCATCCAACTTGTGCTCCAGACCCTTCCCCATCTCCATTGCCCTTCTCTGGACATGCTCCAGCCCCTCAATGCCCTTTTTGTAGGGAGGGGCCCAGAACTGCACACAGGAGTTGAGGTGTGGCCTCAGCAGTGCTGAGTACAGGGGGACAATCCCTGCCCTGGTCCTGCTGGCCACACTGTTTCTGATCCGGGCCAGAATCTTGGCCTTTCTGGAAACTCAATCTTTAAATGTGATTTTGGTGAGAACAGACAGATGTGCAGGAGGTTTCAGCAACTGGAAGGGAACATGTGACCACATTTCCATCCATATTGTAGCTTTCAGTGTTATTTTGATTCTTACGTAGTGTGCATTCTTGGCTCTTAAAAGTAGTCGCATCTGTGTTTAAGTCTGTTCCTGTGTATGGCCACACTTGAGTATGTTCTCAGTTTAATTACTCCAGTGGAAGGATATTGACAGGATATTTACTGTTCTTGAATGCTGATTCAGGAATAGGAAGAATCTGTTTGGGCTTCTCTGTATTTCGTTTCTTTTTGAGAGTTTTGGTTTTCAGTTAGTCCCGTGCTTGTGCTTTACAGGGTGGTCCAGGTGTCAGAGGTGCCAAGGGTCATCGTGGTGATCCAGGTCCAAAGGTACTTTGTACAGCACTCTACATTTGACAGATGCACAGGTTCTTGGTTTATCTCTGCTGCATGGAAACCTTGAAATGAATTCCAGATTGTCTCCGGTGTTTTTGAGGAAAAAACATAGTGAAATGTCATTGGCATCTGCTGTGGCTCTTTTCAAAACAATTACTTGTCTTGTATGTTCCTTGATAAAAGATATAAAATTCAGAATGCTGCTTTCACAGCATAAATGATACTTTTTTTTTAGTATTTATAAAGAAACCAGACAGCTTTAAATTGAACCCTAACTGCTCAATCATGTTAACTCATATTTCAGATGTTTTTGAGTCTATTGGTATTTAATTCTTCAAACAGAAGCTGCCTTTGTCCATATGATAAGAGTTTAACTTATGTCCTGTGCTACTTTAGGGACCAGATGGACCTCGAGGTGAAATTGGTGTTCCTGGACCTCAAGGACCTCCAGGACCACAAGGACCCAGTGGACTTTCTATTCAAGGGCTCCCAGTGAGACTTAAAAAATCGATAGGCTTTTTTCTGTCATCTTTTAAACAGCAAATAGCTTAGACTAGACTGAAATAGCTTTTGGTGTTGTGATCAGAATCTGAATTTCAATATTTGAGGTGAAATCACAGATGTGGGTTTGACCTCAACTGAATGTGGGTTCAATGCCAACATTTCTGGTTTTTTATTTTGATCTGAAATTTTAGTCAGCTGAAAGTATTTGATCGTGGGTTGAATATGACCTGGATATTAGCATCCAAGCCTGGAGTCAAGTGAAAACAAATTGCAGTGGGACTTGTGACATGGCACCAGACCATAATGTCAATATTTTATCCTTTTCTGGTTGTGGTACTGCTCATCGCAGTTTAGTTCTGACTTGAAAGGTGTACTCAAGAAAGAACACTGTATTCTCTGCCAAAATTAGGCAATAATATTAATTACATTATAAAATCTATCATCAGAGGAAGTGATTATGCCTGGAGTTTGCAAGGCTGTTGTGAAATAAATCACAGATTTTCATCATAAAGAGACATTGTTAGAATAATAAACCAGCAGCACTTACCTTGTTTCATATACCTCTCCAGCAGATTGGTACAGACAAGCCTTGAAAAGTAGTAATACATATATTCATCTGCTAGATTTTTTTTCAAGATTTACTACATTAAAATACAATTTCATCTTTTTTCCAGTCTATATGATACTGCTGTACAATATAATGATTTACCAAAGCTGTATATTCTTGATGATGTTGTCATCAGAGAATAATACAGAATATTTTAATTAAAAGAGTAATTTCATAGAGAAATAGTTTCTTTATAAAAGTTAGTTTATTATCTTGAAAAGTATATATTTTGTCATGCATATGTACCATAGAAACATGTCTCGTTTCCATAGAAAACCCTTTTTTTCACCATTGTTGGAGATACTGCTGAAGCCTGAGGTTGAGCAAATTCCTTTGAAGAGAAAAAGAAAATAGCTACCTTTTTTTTTTTTTGGTAACAAAATGACTATAGTTTTTTCAGGTTACTTATGAAATCTTCTAAAATTAGTTTTATTTTCTGTATTTATAGCTTCTACATTTGCATTTTTGGAAATAAGGGTCTGTATGTTTGCTTTCAGTACAAAAAATAGTCTGTTTGCTTATTGGTTGCTTTGTTGGGTTTTTTTTTTAAAGAAGCTGAAGGGACCTATTAAAAATAGAAAAGTAACCAGATACTTGGTTTACTATGTGTGATTCTTTATTTGCAGGGGCCACCAGGTGAAAAGGGAGAGAAGGGAGATCTTGGTTTTCCTGGCCTGCAGGTATTCCTTATTGTATAACCTGTCCCTTACTAAGTTTGAATGTTGAACTGACATCATTGGGAATTTAGGGCACATATTCCCTAAATTGTGTTGTTGGGGTGAATTTGAAGAGGGGTTTAGAAAGAGGAGGAATCCAGGGGATGCTGGTGTGCAGTGACCAATTCACTTGGGCCTGAAGAGCTGGTTACTTTCTTTTTTAACACTGAAATTGTGTCTCTGTAGACTCAACACCTCTGCATTTTAATGATGTATGTTTACCGATCTCTCATTTCACAGAAATACCTTCTTTACTGCATCTCTTCTATGGCCCCACCCATAACTGAGCTCCCTACTTCCGTTTATCCAAAACATGTCATCCAAAACAGTTTCACTGGAAAATTATTTAGTTGGATTCTGTTGATTTGATCTCATCATTTGCTCTCATTTTATAATGCTTAGGGTGTCCCAGGAGCATCAGGTTCACCAGGAAGAGATGGAGCTCAAGGTCAAAGGGTAAGGTAGAATGAGTATGTTTTATGTGTGTTTTGTACCCATTCTGTATTGGATATGTTTCCCAATGGTTGATTTATTATAATTTATGCCACTTCTGTCCTTTCGGGAGATCATCTTTCTGTGCCAGTCAGCACAGGAGGGAGGACATCCTTCTATCTGATGATGAGGGTTGAGATGTGTAATGGGAAGCCTGCATGATGCCTGTGCTTTATGCATTTGAAAGGCGTAGATGTCACTTGTGTTCAGCACTGCCAAGTAACGTCTTTGCTTATATGTTTAAAATTAGATGGTTGTTAAATGATACATAATTAGTATGCAATCCAAGGCAATGATCTAAATTTGCTTTCTAACTAATTAATGAATAACAGAGACAACTACAGGGGAATTTAATACTGAATGTAGAACAACACCTGTAGAAACAGTTGACATGAGGAAAAGGTGGAAAATAATACCAAAATTTAGTCAACCTTATTCTGCTCCTGGTGAAACAACAGACGATACTTACAGTCTGTCTGGGAGCCAGTAAAAGAAAATTCATATTCATTTGTGCAGTTAAGCCTATAGGTCTTCCTCTTTGTCTCCTTGGGGAGACTTTTGTTTCATTTGTAGTCAGGCACTGGAAAGTTATTGTTAGCATAGTACTAGATTTCTGTCTACAGCAGAGGTTCATTATGAAATATACCTTTTCAGTTTCATTTGCGCAAGATTTACATATTCATGATCCTTTTTTTGGATATGGTAATGTAACTTGAGCTTCAGAGAAATTTTGAATGTTTTGATTTTCTGACCTTGTTATAAAAAACCCTCATCCCTGTGGCAAAACATATATTTGATTCCACTATTATGAATTTAAACATTGGCATATCTTTATGTCTAGAAATAATTCCACTGAAGTCACTGTAAAATTTAGGCAATAGATAGATTTTCTTTCTCTCTAAAAATCAAGAAGAGAAAGGCATTTTTTAAAGATAAAGATATACATAACATTATCATCAGATAAATAACCTAATTGGAGGAATAGCCTTCTAATTTTCAATTAAATTGTGATGAAATATGGAAGTAAATACATTCTTTTTTTTTCTACTTTATAATACTGTGATGTCTTCTGGTTTTGCATGCTTTTATGTCTTCTTTTTGGCTGCACTGGACTATTTCCTTTTAAATTGCCCAACTTTCATGCCACCTGTTCATCTCCACGTTAAAAGAGACCTGGACCCTGATGAACATTTAGATTTTTGCCATGTTCTGTCTAGTCTTGGTCATGGACAGGTTGAGATGACTTGGTGCTAAACATTGCACAAGAGAATGTTGTGTGCCTCTCCCATCTACACTCTTCATCATGAGGGATGTCAAGGTGCCTGCAGTTCAAGGAGGAAAGAACTTTGTGGTTTTTTGTTATTCTGTAGCTGACTTCATATTTAGCAGTGGACCCTGATGCCATGCCTTGATGCCAGCCAGCAGTTCAGAAGCAGTCTAGTTTCCCCACATGTGGGAGTCACCAGGTTGTTGCAGGGAGATGGTACTCCAGAGAAGAGCTGAGGAAGACTAGTGCAGCAAAGGCTTTTGATACACCCTGGAAGGGTCATGTGGTGTTTATTCTGTAGAATACCCCACTGTTGTCTATAAAAAGGTAGGGCAATTACATAACTTGCCTCTTTTTATAGATATGGTAATAATGCTTTGTTCATGTGAACTCTTTCTTCTGCTGTTAATCACAGGAGCTGGATAAACGGCCTAGAGCTCATAAAATTATGTCTGTTAGCCTGGTATTGTCTCTGTGCGACCCTTATGCAGTGTTGTCCAGCAGTAATTATTTCTATGGCAACAAATAATTATGCTATACTGATTTTATGGTGTTGTAGCTCATTTGATTCCTGTGAAGTTACGACAACATAAAATTGCTTTTAATGGGCGAAGATCCAAACCAATTATTTCACCGCAGTCTCTTTGAAGACCCAGGACTTGAAAAAGGGATAATTCTGAAGGGCATAACTGCAGCAGCAAAGGGGAACTGGAAAATTCCTGAGAAGTAAATTGCCTTTTTGTATAATGTTCCTTTTGTTGGGTTTCCTCCTGCTAGCCAAGATGCCAAACTGTTTTGCAAGTATTATACTACTGGAACTGAGATTTTCTGTGTTATTCTTAGTTTAGTTATCCCTTCCTCTTTAGTATTTATTGATCATTTATGTATTTTATTTATAGTGGTAGCAGTGCTGTGAAGTACTTAGGCAGATTGCTAAATCACACTGATTTTAATGAGAGATAAGTATAGGGCTGATATTTATTGGGAGATCTCTGAGAACTTTGCTGAACTGAGCATAATGTGATATTAGACTTATGAAGTGCTGGAATGGAGATTTTTTTCTTCTGTTCCTGATAATTGGAATCACTTCAATTTTACAGTTCGTTTTCTTTTCTTTTTGTTTTGATTTCTAGTGTTCATACTTTCTGATTTTATTTTTGAAATCAGTTCAGAAAAGGGCTTGATTTTCCTTTCTTAATGTTGTAATTCAACACTTAATCTGCAAAGCTTCTTTTTGTATTTCTGAAGTTCTGGTTTTAAGTCCCTGGTTTATTTGCTTTTTCTTGGGTTTTAGAAAGAAATAGAACATCTTCCCTGTCAGTTGTGTGAATTCATAAAAAGGTCATTTTCATAATGACATACCCTCCCTATGAAGAGGAATGGGATGTAATAAAAATACTTTGTGAAAGTTGAATCAGAGTTTAAAAAAAAAGTTTTTTCTGATAATAAAGCAAACATTCTGAATATGCATGATAATATTTTATACCTGTCTTGTAACTTGGTTAAATCCATACCTCAGACTCCACAGGAGGAACAGTCCCATCCTCTCTCATCAACTTCCAGAGTGTCAGAAAAGATTTTATAAATATAAAATGATTTATTTTTATTGTATGGCTGTAGCTGTGGTTGTTTGGTGTCCTTTCTTGCTGCCCTATATTTGTAGCTAACAGTACAGAGGAGTTTTACTAAAAAGAACAGATCATGTTTCTCCACCAACAGTCCCAAGCATTTCATGTTGAAAGACAGAGCTTGAATTGGCAGCCATGGGTCCCAGGCTGCAGGGTTTTTTTTTTTTAAACACTCTACATGAAACTCTTTCAAGCCTGGCTCAGTAGCTTCAGTTGAGTTTTTGCCAGTATCTAGTCCTACTTAAAAAGTCACCTCTCCACAAATTCCCCCAAACAAACTCCAGGCTACAGAAAGCTGAAGAATTTATAATGAGGTCAGCAGCACTACTGACTTCAGCACATTTGAGATTTTGCAGATGATGCCATTTTTATATTGGCAATAAAATCCTTTATAAAAATTCTGTCAGAGCTACACTGTTTCTCTATAACTTTTTTTTTTTCATGCCATTAGCAAAATATGTCTTGATTTAAGTTAACTTACCAAAATTATATACACCTTGATTCTAAGACCTACATCCTAGGTCACACATCAAAATCTGTGCCATCCTCCTCTTGGACATGCAGTTCCATGGGAGAGAATCAGTGGCTTTGTACAGGTCATTTCTATCCTGAATGTGACAGAGAGAAAGAGCTGTTGTGCTATGTAATTCCTCTAGTCACTCCCCTTGGATTAGTGATGGTTAAGCAAAGAGGAGAATTCAATAAATTGGAGTTTAAATAACATCTATAAGGCTTCAGTGCTCAGAATGCAACTTTGGGAATTCTCACTGTGCTCTATTTTCTTCTGCATTACACACACCAAAAATTATGGAAGAAAGAGCCAGAAGAAATAAATTCCCAGTCTTCCTGCCAATTTCCTGGTACTTACTAATCTCTGCTCTCTACTCGAAAGTTCAGAATGAGTGTCAGATGCATTCTGGCTATCCGGTGGTCTGAATAACATCATCTTCAAACCCTGCTGGCAGCACAAACAAATACATTTAGTCTTTTACCAGCATGAGAGAACAGGTATTGCCATACTCTTTCTTGAACCAGGCTTCTCTTCGACTTCATTTATATATAGAAATTTTCACATCTAGCAAATACAGTAGGAGGTGATCTTTTGTGGGTGATACAGATACAGTGCCAAGAGAAATAAACCCTAGGAGAATAGACAGAAGGTGATTACTGAGCAGCCAAGAGTAAGAACACTGCTCAGAAGAAATAAATAGTGAAATATATTCCAAGAAAATGTAATTTTGATCATACTGTTAATTCTATTCTTTGACTCGGATGGGAGAAGGGAAGGACATACAGCTTTAGTCTTCTTTAAAACCTCGTGTGAATCCACACTAGATCCTTTTAGTCAGTGGAAAACACTGACTTTTTATTTCACTCCTTCATACATTAAGCCCTTAAAAGGGTCAAACCAGGTTTCATCCTGCCTTGGAACTGAGCAAAAATAAATAGAGGTTTTACATCTTTGCTTTAAAAGTGAAACATAAATATGAAGGTATCAGCTTCATCTGGCTACAGTGTGAAATAGGAAGGTATTTCCTTATCAAGTCTAAGGATGCATAGGTGACATGATGTGAGTTGACTGTGTGGCTTATTTTACCATCGAAACACCCTTCCAGTAGGATTTAAAAAAAAACTTTTCCAGGTATATGGGAGATAATAATACTCCCCAGCCATTTTTCATGCCATATGATTGCAGACTTGAATAATAGTTTCCAAATCATGCAAAGCATAAAACTAGTAGAATATGTTACATTCATTATTAAAACCATGTCAGAAACAAAGATTTGGAAAAAAGTACAAACCAAAAAAGTTGTAAATTTGTCTTCTGAAGCTCCATGAGATACTGAGGCCTGGAACATTCTTTACTTTGTGTGTCACCATACACATTTTCAAACGTTTCAGAAATAAACCAAACACTTTCCAGCATAAACCACCTTTCAAACTGGTCTTGAGCCAGAGGTAAAACCATATTTCTCCTGTTTAGGCTGTGTAGTAATTAAAGAATTGCCTAATCACCAGGCTGGTCAGAAACCCATGCTTTATAGCACGTGGATACAAAATGCACGTATTGGTTAATTTGTAAGAATACTTTAGTAATAAATAGTGTATTTTCTTCTACATCTGGTCAGTCTTTTTTCTGTGATGTGCTCGCTGTCCAGTTTCCAAGTTATCTTTAGTTTTTGGCTCTCATTTCTGGAAGCTCCAAGGCACGTTCATAATGTAAACCACATGAGCATTCCTGCTGCTTCCTGACTCAGGACCTCAGTGATAGCTGGAGCACATGTACAGCACTGCTGGGCAGAGGGATCCACTCTCAGTTGCCATCTTTCAGCACCTCATCAGCAGGACTGTGAATGCTTGCAGCCACTGAGAGCAGATGTAGAAACGTGACCTTGTGGTAGAGAGGTTTGACAGCAAACCCTCTCGTTTATTTCCTTACAGAAGTGTTCTAAGTGAAATTCACTCAGAGGTGAAAATTTCCAGTATGAAGAATTTTGTATTGTTTTTTCTTACTTCAAAAGTATTGTGTGAGACTAGCCGGATTTTTTTTTTTTTTAAATCTTGGTGACACTATAGTTCCTTTTCAGAAATAAACCCTCCCCAGGGCCAATAAGAGAATTTTTTCCTAAGAAACCACTACCAACAGGTATTAATTAAAAAAACCCCAAACAAACACAACAACAAAGCAAAACAAAACCAAAGAACAAAAGTAAAAAATTTCTTCTAAATGAAACAGAACAGATTCATGAAGTACATATAAAAAGCTGATGAAATTGCATTTATTTATCTTCTATAGGGCTTTCCTGGCAAAGATGGACCCACAGGCCCACAAGGACCTCCTGGCCCAATGGTGAGTATTGCCCATAGAATTTGTTACTGTAAAAGTGAGCAGGATTTTGGGAGATTATAGGTCATACTGTTATCTGTGCTACAAGGGAAGTTAGAATTCTCATGACGGACAGAGTTGGCAGAGAGCTGCTTGTCCAGTGTAATTTCTTTCCACTCCTACTTAGCTCAAGAAGAAAATGTCTCCCATGGGAATGGGAGAGAGTTCTGTCAGTAATTGATAGCTCGTTCTTAGTCAAGTAACTGCACTATAAAGAGGGAATTACTGCTCTTAGCATTTGAAATGAGACTTTCTTTTCATCAGAAATTCCAATTAGGACTGTTAACTGAAGTGAACCACCAAGTTTTACTTGGTCTAGAGGCTGGAGGTGAGCACAGGTGCTCTCATAGAGTCATCAAGGAAGACAGCAGAGGCCACATCCAGCCTCTAATGCAGGATGTATGTTGCCTTCAGGATCAGCCTCAGTCTTCTCAGTTAGAGCATCTAGGCAAAGTTAATGCCTTCTTAATAGACTTGAAAGATTAGGTGAAGCTACTGGTTGTACTGAGTATTCTCCAAGCCATCTTGTTGTTTTTCCAAAGAACATTCTGAGTCATCCCCTGAACACAGTATTGACATCACAGGATTTAGTCCAGTGGTTCAGCAATTTCTGCCCATTCCAAAAAGCAACCCAAGTTATTTCTCTCAAGTGCTTTTCTTAGAGCTGTACTTTTTTTGGTGCTCTTTTCCCTGCAAATTGTACTTCTTAGTCCTCCCTCTGGGAATCTCCAGTCTTTGACAGAACTGTCTGTGCACTTCTCATTAGGACTCACGGATGTTGATTGCCATCACCACTATTTTCTTCCTGTTTTTCCACACAGGGCATACCTGGCGCTCCAGGTGTTCCAGGTGTTACTGGAAGCCAGGGGCCACAAGGTGATGTTGGAGCTCCTGTAAGTGAAACTAATTAATATTTCTCTGTCTGCTGCTGTGCATTAGTTGTTTTCTGAGCCTGGCTTCACTCTTGGACAGAACTCCTCAATAATTATTGCTTATGATCTGTTTGCAGTTAGTGGCTAAGTTAAACATCATATTGACCTTTCTTTGTTCATTCCTTGTAATTAAATTTATTTGTTGGTCTTACATACAATGTTTGGAATATAGGGATTAGAGAGTCAAAACACAAGATTAAAACACAGAAGTTAAAAACACAACTATGTGAATTTGTAGTCTTTATGTGATTACTTTCTTCTTTTTTTTCCCTTTGCCCTTCAAGCGACTCTCTGGAAATTCAAGTATGCCATTTATTAACCTGAATATTTCCAATTTGTGAAAACAATAGATGAATAAAAAACTGGCTTTTGTGGTTACTCTGTGTTTACATCAGAACAAATGACTAATGACTAGGGCTTTTTCTAGATTGCTATTATAAATTTGATTATCAGTTTCATTGACTGGAAAATTATATCCTCTGTATCTAAAATTAGTATTAGGAACCTCCACTATTAAAGTTGTCTCTCATGTATTATTTTTTTATTATTAAAAAAAAAAAAAAAACAAATAACCAGAACAAACCAGTTTGACTGGAAGAAAGGAATACAACTATGAAATGAGTGTGTAAATTATGTAAAAGAGAATATTTATAGTGGACTTCCTTTTTTCTGTAAGAGTTCAGACAATATTATGTATTCATATTTTAACATTTGACTACTTGTTTAATTATGAAACCTGATCAGCTTTTCCCCATCTATTACAGTAAACATTCTATTTAATTTTTAAAGACATCAGAATGGGACAGTGTGCATTTCTGACTCTATTTGTAGAATAGAAAATTTTCTTCCAAAATCCAGTTTGGTTTGGAGATTTAGGGCAATGCAAGCATTTTCATTTGGTTAAGTAGAAATGAAATTAAATTAACTGATAATACATAAGCAAAGATAATAATCTAGTGCCCAGTTCTGCATAGTTTCTAAGTGTAATCATGGAATCTACAAAGGAGATTCGAGGAGCTATGGAACTTTTACTATCAATATATAACATGTTGACTATGCAGTTCCTGTCCAAACACATGTTCCAGATATTGAACTAAATTTTCTAGAATGTAGATATTCCTGTGAGTCATGTAAGAGCTCTGCTGTGCACGTTGAGACTCCAGCAGTGCAGAAAAAAACAGATGGCTGAAAAATTACTGAGCTTCAATAACTGTCTATTCCAAAACATAGAGTTATAGAATAGAGACCTTAGAAATGATCTTTTAGTCTTCGTAGGACTTTCTTCTCTCCAAGGATAGAATAAGCTGTGCTTTAACCATGTATCAGCCAGCTGGTTACCTATACAGAAGCACAGAGTAGTCTGACTTGGAAGGGAACCACAAGGATCATCAAGTCCAGCTCTCAAGTGAATGGCCCATACAGGGATCAAACCCATGACCTTGGTGTTATTAGCACCAGGCTCTGACCAACAGACCTTTCCTCGCATCAGGAGTTCCTGAGAAACATGTAGCCTACCCCAAAACCTGACATTGGTGAAGTTGTAACTGCCCTAGACAACTTGTTCCAATCCATAATCCTTCTCACCATCATTACAGTATTACCTTATCCTTAATGTCATATGTCATTTTCTGTGCAGTTTAATCCCATTGCTGACTTTGTTCGTAGAGGATGCAGAGTCTCAGTACAGCAAATTTCAGGCTGCTATTTTGCAAAAATTAGACCTGTTTCAGCCATGTGAAATACATCATGTGGTGGCCTGTCCTTGCTGCTATTTTGAAAAAGTGAATTCAGTGTGTGACAAACACCTGAGAAAGTCATTGTTCCTATGTAATTGCCAAAGGTGAACATTCTGTAGAGTACTGAAATGAAAGAAATGTATTTGTTACTGTCACAGAACCTCCTGAAAGCTTGTTTATTATTTTTTCTCCCTTTTCTATGAGTCTGCAAGGGAGACAATGTTTAGATGTTATAATTTTTGAGCAGAACAAAATGAGAATTAATTTTGTATTGAATCTTTTCATAGGGTCCTCCTGGAGCTAAGGGTGAAAGGGGTGAACGGGTAAGTCTATGTTCATGCTAGCTGTGGTTTGTTTCCTGCCTGGCCTTCTGTCTCAAAAAGAGCTTTTCCTGACAATTTATGTTTCTCTGTGTTTACAGGCACAGTAGTTTTCTCTTTGCAATCAAGCAAACTTTCCTTCTTTACCAGACATGGTCTTATATATAGCTACATTAATGTTTTGAAGGTGGGAAGTATGTGGCAGTAAGCATGTCTCCAAATTGCTTATTAAGGTTATCTTCTCAGACCTCTGATTGCTGGCCAAAAAGAGAAATAGGAACCAGTGAAATCACAAAATTTCTTTGGCTTTCCTTTCTCATCTGTGAGGATATAATGTCTCAGCAATAAGTCTCTTTCTTTGCTCAAAGTGCTTTCAGCACAGAGCTGATTCAAGAAACTGTTTCGTGATACTGCTGCTGTTGTTATCCAGGGTGATCTCCAGTCCCAAGCAATGGTCCGGGCTGTTGCTCGTCAAGTGTGTGAACAGCTCATCCAAGGCGAGTACATGCATAGCCTGTACGCTTCTCTCTCTAGAACAGATCTTTTCCTGCCACAGTTACTTACAAATATGACACTTTTGAAAATATCCAAGAGGATCTGTTTGCTTTAGACTAGACAGTTTGGATTTATGTTCCAACTAGATTTATGTTCAACCGGATTTATGTCCAACTAGAGCTGATTAGCATCAGCCATCTAAAAAATAGCTGGAATTGTCTCCAGGCTATTACAGTATACAGAAGCTTCTGCTGCAACATTTTAAAATTTTTATTGACATAAAACACGAATGCCCCCAAAACCCTTAGCAAAGTAAGAAAATCAAATCTTGCATAATAGTTCTTCCATTTTCTGTGCCCTCCCTAAACTACTATTTCTCCCTCAACAAGTGCACAACTTCATAATACCAAAGCATGACAGAACACAGCCTTGAGAACCTGCCAGTACTCCGTTCAAACTTTACTGAACCAGATTTTCCACTGCTACTTGAAAATTATGAATTTTTTACCTGACAGGTCATATGGCAAGATATAACTCGATTCTGAACCAGATTCCAAGCCAGTCTGTCTCAACACGAACCATCGCGGGACCTCCTGGTGAGCCAGGTCGGCCAGGGGCTCCAGGGCCACAGGGTGAGCAAGGATCTCCAGGCATGCAAGGGTTTCCAGGAAGCCCTGGTCAACCAGGAAGACCCGGAGAAAGAGGTAGGCTGCATACTTCACAAATACAAAATTATCCCTCTCTTTCCTGATACATTCTAATAGCTTTTGTCTCCTGTCTAAATGTGAAAGCAACAGTTTTCTCACTAATTGGTGAGCTTAACAGAGACCGTAATGAAGGCTCTGGAGACTCTCTGTCATGAAGGTCATGCAGGCTTTGCCAAGTGTGATTTGGCAGGATCAGACAGAGGTGTAATGTTTAAACTGCTAAATATTGGCGGAATCTAATTGTGCGCATCCCATCACATCATGTTTCATCTTAGTGAAACTCTGAAGTGAGCAGAATCTCTAAATACGCAAAACAGCAATTGTAGAAAGTCAGATGAAAAACTGATGTGTATGTTGGGGAAAGGTTGAGCTTTTCTGATAACTTGAAATGTGTCAGTCTAGGTATTTCTGAGTCGTGGTCATCTGAAAGGAGCAAGATTAATAAGAAGACAGAAAACTTCCTAGTTTGAGGAATAGAGAGGATCAAGAAGAGTAAATGGTGATGTCAGAGAGAAGTAATACACTTAACATTTACAGGAATTCTCTTTTGTATTCTTACATGTAGGCTAGATCCCCCTCTCCTTTGCTCTGTGAGCACTGTCTAATAACAAAACAAGCTCCATGTTTGATTTACTGTCTCTCTGTGCAGCCCTGGCAATCTTTTGTGTCCCAGAGCAGCACTAACCTCAGAAGGTAATACTGAGTAGATCTATAATTGTGAAAGTGCTTTGAAGAATATCACAAGGTGACCAAAAACCCAAGAGGCAAAAGTTTTTTCAAAAGAAGTGAATTGGTGCTGCTGTTACAAAATCTGCTAATTGGGATTTTAAAAATTAATTGCTGTGAAGGCTGCTCAGGAACCTAGTAGCTGCAGTTCACAGTAGCCATTACGGCCATAGTTAAAACATTGGTTTTAATAGAAAGTCTTTGAGTGAACCTGTGAGTCTTGCCCTCAAGACTGTAATTTTGAAGAAAAGAGGCAAGGTTTCAGGTACTGACCCTTCAGTCATGCTGCTGCCTGCTCCAGCTGAGCAAAAACTAGACACTGTCCAGAAAGGAAGAATGAGGGAGTGTGAGACAAGTAGAAAAGAAGATTGGAAGAGACGGCGGTTGAGGAACTGACTTTAAAAAGGGTGATCTGGAGACACTGAATGCAGATTTCAGGATACTTGATTCCACACTAATACTAGCATATTTTAAATGGCTTCTTGGAAAGAGGTTGTTCAAGCTAGGACTTTGGGAATGGGGCAACCAAAATGCTAGGCTACAAAAAAGGAATGTGTCCAACATTATTCATGTACTTTCCATTGTATTTGCTGTGCTGAGATCCAGACATGCATGTTGTATACTGTGAAATCACAGAGTGATTAGATACATTAAATGAAACATGATATGGGTCAGCCCACTGCAGACAATATTAATGCCTGGGAAGCAGCACTGGCAATAGAGTACAGAAAGGGTAAAAGCACATTAAAAAGACTACTGCCCTTTTCTATTACCCTTTTCCTCTCTATATGGGTAACTGGTAACTGATGATTTTGGCAGGTAGTGCTTGTGGGGAATTTTTTACTTGGTGAAGAGAAAGCTCTAATCAAGCATCCTTCAGGACTACAGTCAGCCAGAGCTCTCTGCAGATTTTCATAAAATGTGATACCAAATGTTGGGAGTGTTTTACAATACTTGCAGCTTAAAATGAGGTTGTTTCATGAATCGAGAATCGATGTATAAACTTTAAGACAAAATAAATGGCTAGTTTATTTGGAGTGAAAATGGATTTTAGGACATTCATGTAACTGGAGCCTTGAACAGAATCTGGAAGAAAGAGGAAGGAGCTCCTTCATAAACTAGGCAAAAGTTTATAATAATTTATTACTCCTTGAGGATTCAATTTCTTCAGAAGCAACTGAATTCTTAGACTGGTGTGTGTTTGATGTAGTAGCACTTTATTCAGGAGGAAGATACGTTTTGCTACAGACCTTTGCAATATTTCTGAACCCATTTCTAAGGAATTGCTCTAAGCCAACCCCAAAATGCAAAAACGAAAATTAAAAATTATTTAACCAGCTTCATGCTTGTGAAGAATGATTGGAAGTTTTTTGTGCATTTTCAGTTCTCACTTGACTTCTAACTACATATCATACAGGGAAGTAGCAGACTAAAGTTGTTCCGCTTCTGGGTGGAAGGAAGAGGTTTTAAGTTTCCGGTGACTACAGAGAGGATGGTAAATGGAGTCGGACTCTATCCCTTGCTGTGTTCTGAAGCACTGTTTGCATTTAACTTGTAGAACAATGTATAGTCCTGTCCTGAAGCTCTCCAGCCAGCCACCTGGAAGTCTTTATGAACAATGTGTTTCTTTTCACTAATGTCATTGGCATTTTGGTTGTATATTAAGCCAATTTAATGTTCAAGCCCAGTGCCAGATTAGCAACTCTGAAAGTCAGGCTCCACCTCTAAGTTCAGAAAATGCCCTGCAATAGAGTGTGCTAAGAAGTAACAGCCATTAGAAGGAAAAAGCACCTGTTTGCTTATCTAGTAGTGTTGCTTTTTTCCCCTCAAAATGTTGGGATTGCTGCAAGAAGCTGTTACTGGCTCCGAGCTGAGTGGCAAGGTGCTGGTAGAGCAGGAAGATAGAAGGTGGCGGGAGGCCGAATGTTTCTTCCTGCTCACCTCTCCTGCCTACCACCTACTCAATCCTAGCCTGCAAGAAGGGGGGACTTCAGAAAGCAGCGTGTGGAATGGGTTAGAAATGGTGCACAAGAGAGAACTTCACTGGAAAATGTCAGCAGTGAGAGACATCAGTGAACCTCCTTGGTAACTTGCCTGGTCAATAGCTTCTTTTCGCTTGTTTGCCTTGTCACTCTGCCAAGCATTAATCAGATGTTTTGGAAAGAAACATGGATTGAGAGAGTGTTTGGAGTTCTGTTAGAAAGCTCCACTTGAACTTCTAGGTCCATGATGTCCCATTTCTGGATGGAATTCCTCTCAGTAGTAACACACTGAGCTGGTCCTTCCAAGAGAGACCACCTCAGTAGAAAGGACTGGTCCTTCTCTTGACAGATTCAGTTCTCAGTGTCTGTTTCCAGCTGAGAGGCCACGTTGTATTACCCTACAGTACATAATCCCAGATAAATTACTAGCATTTTGCTCTTTGCTTATTTGCATAAGTATAGGGGTTTGGAAAAAACCCAAACACTGATTATTCACAGCACTCATCTCAATTTTAACTAGTTCACAGCATTGGTTTCTGGTTTTTTCTCAGCTAGTTTGAACATATTTTGTTTTAATTTTGTTTATGAACTGGGACTTAAACAACTAGGGTTTGACTCCTGAGTGCCCAGGAAGTAGTTGAACCTCTGCAAAATAATATAAAAACCAAGAGAGTCAACATGTCTTTTTCTTCTTTTTGGTTTCCAGTTATTTTTATAATATATGGGTAGTTTTCTCAACTTTGAGGAAAAATGGAAAAGCCATAGTAAAAATTTTTCTGAGGTTCTGCTAGCCTTCAGATGTTGTGAAAGTGCAGTTCTTCTACTACCAGATGGACTTCAGCTCTTATGTGGCCTGAAGTGGTGCACAAAACTTAGGGCTACTCAGCCCATCCCACTATGATTAAAGTACAATAAATACCTAAGCTGTCACTGGGAAAGTTACTGTTCTCAAGCACAGCTTCATCCTTATTTGCTTCCTGGCTTCATATGAAAGAGCCAGTTAAACATGTGTTATCAAAAGCCACGTTTACAGCTGTGATGGCAAAATTCCAGTGGAATTAAGTGGAACTTTTGCCAGTTGAATCAATTAAATATTTTTATTTCCAATTTTAGCTTCATCTGGATTAAACAAGAAAAAAATCACAACCCTGTGTTATTATACACTATGCTTACAGCTGAACATCTTTAAAAGAGGACCTTTTTGGTAGCAGTTTAATTTTTCTTAAGTGCAATATGTAGTTCTCCTTACAGGACAGTATTCTCTTAAAGACAGATAAAGAACACCTGAGATTTCCATTTGTGTGGAAACCATGGAAATTTAATTTTCTTTGGTAGAAAATGTGTTCATGAGCTTGGTTTTGTTTTCAATAACTGATGTTACCAGAGTTATCTTTAGTGAAGGGTTGGAAATAATTGATTTCTGTTGCTTGTGATCTCCATGGGGCTGAACTGAAGACATTGCTTATTTTGGATGGGGACAAGATGTAAACCTATGGTTAGTGTGAACGGGGGAGACAGTTTGATGGTATTGCTGAAGCATGTCCAGAGCACAAATATGAAAGCAATTCCTGGAAACTGAAGGCACTCAACTCAAATGGCAAGTTTTGATACACACTTTCATTCTGAGGGCAATTAACCATTGCAGTAACTTACATGGAGAGCGATGGCTTGTCTGGTTGGCTTCCTGTAAGCCGTGTCCTACTGGCACCAAAGATGACTTGGGTGAATTTTGAATATTCTGCCATTTATTAGGAGCGAGCCAAGAGGTCTATGAGTCTCCTAAGTCCGTCAGGGAAGCCCATGGCTTTAACTCAGGAGCATTTTGCCTTAGGAGTAGGATATTTTTGTGTCAGTGTTTATGTTCTCTTTAACTTGGGTAAACTTTACTGGAAATCAGACTAAAAGAAACCTGATACAGACTTTTATCTTGGCCTTCAGTGTTTGCTTTTGAAGAAGGTTTGCCCTACACAAGAGATTCATCATTTATTCCAGAATGAACATTTTCTTCTTCGCCTGAGTAGATTTGTTCCGTGTTTAGCATTTCTTACTGATGTTTTATCCTATGAATATCACACATGGGTGTGTAGTTTTGTGTGTGTTAATATTATAATTGAGTGTATGGCAGGCCGTGATTTCAAAACATTGTGGCTGTTGTCTTTGAAATCACCAAGTAAAGCGACCGTGCAGTAGGATAAGCAATGGTCCTTGTACTAAACATCTGTGTAGATTCCGGGTGTAGGTTGTAATGGGTCAATCTTCTTAGGAAATAAGCAATTCACACAAACAGACTTTGCCTTTTGCAAATGGCAAGCCTTTCCTTGCAGGTCGTGTGTGGTAAGAGATAATTTGGATACATTTACCTTGTTACAAGGCCTGCAGCACGGGTAGACAATCGCCGTAAATGAATTTCTGTGTATGTTTGAAGAAAGCCAGGGCTAAGCAAATTTCAAAGTCTGGAAAGAAACACCACCACCCTCCCCTCAAAATTATGCAATTGAAGGAAATAAAGGGCAGAAAAGGGAAACAGGCAATACCTTAATAATGCCAGGATAGTGGCAAAGAACCTTGTAGAGGTAAGACAAAGAGGTCATCGTGCTTCGGTTAAAAATGATATGCTCAGTGTGGATTTACTGGTGCAGTGGTGTGGCCTGTATTTTCCACGTGGTTGGGGCACACAATATGTTGCCCTGGAAGCCTCTTGTTCCTGCAGAACACCCAGAACTCCTCAGCAGATACTGAATCCATTTCAGTTCATCAGACTCTTATTTGATAAACTTGATGTGAGCAATTCTTTGCCACTGATGGGTTTTAATTATAATTTTTTCCACACTTGAACTTTTTATTTACTTACTTTCTTCCATTAGAAATTAGCTTAAGAAGGTGAAAAAGATCTATGACTCCCTGAGGGGGAACCCTGTGAGGAGGGGCTGAGGTCACTTGGTTTGTTCAGCCAGGAGAAGACAGAAGAGAGACTTCATTGCAGGCTACAACTTCCTTGTGAGGGGAAGAGGAGGGGCAGGCACTGATCTCTTCTCTGTGTGACTAGTGACAGGACCCAAGGGAACAGCCTGAACTTGTGTCAGGGAAGGTTTAGGCTGGATATTAGGAAAAGGTTCTTCACCCAGAGGGTGGTTGGGCACTGGAACAGGCCTCCCAGGGAAATGGTCATAGCATCAAGCTTGACAGAGCTCAAGAAACACTTGGACAGTGCTCTTAGGGACATGGTGTGACTCTTGGTGATAGTCCTGTGCAGGGCTGGGAGTCAGACTCGGTGATCCTTGTGCTGCCTTCCAATTCAGCATATTTTGTGATTCCTTACAAAAATGAGGTGTTCTCCAGCTGTTTTGCCCTGAGAGGTAGCAGTTACCTGAGCAGAAGGGAAGGAAGGAAACCAGTCCGTTCGAATTGTGGATATTGCCCCATCCAGGGCAGGAACTGTTTTCTTTCTGCTCTGTGTTGATGAAGGTGCCATGCATAGGCTTTGACTCTGAAAGTGGGGAAGCTGTGAAGTCAGGAGAGCAATTACCAGCGCTGGGAGGGAGGTCTGGAAAATGGAGGGGAAGTCCCACAAACCAGCCTGGATTTGGAGTCTTTGAACCATCCAAATCAAACACAGACTTTATGAGAATTTCCAAGTCACCAGTGGAAACTCAGGGTCTGGAATTTATAGTTTTGACACTTACTATAGTTCAGCACTGCTTATTGTGATGGCTGCATATAGAAAAGTGTTTTTATAGGATGCCATAGAGGTAGTGCAGAAGGAGATGGAAAACTGGAAGTTAAACAGTGCTTTCTCTGAATTACTAGATTTGTGATCTCCATGCCTAAGACACAAGGAGAGAAATTTAGTCCCACAGGCGAGTGTAGGAACACAAATCACTGGCTGTGCATGTTGGAATATCAGAGTTTCAAGACTGGGAAACACTCAGATTGGGCTTCATTTGGGGGTCAGATTTTGACTGTGATGAAACTCCTTTCTCATGTTTTAGCAAGACTCTGCCATAACTGGTAACAACTTTCTCCATGTATGTGTAGAACCATCTTGTGCTGAGCCACTCTTTGGTGGGTGAATGTTCGAAGGAAAATTTGCTGTAGCACTAAAAATTTGACTTTTCTGGGCCACACAGTAATTTATAGCTACAAGGCTTGGAAGACTCTTTTGACTTACAATAGTTGCACCTTGGTGTAGTCCAGAGGCAGCTTTCCGCAGGAAGTGCAGTCTGGAAACTGGCTGATGCCTCTGCATAGCATCTTGATGAAACCACCATGGCAGCAGGACTGTTTAAGACCCCAGGAATGACATTTATTTTCAGAGGCTGTCAGGGAAGGGATGGAAAAGAACCAAATAATTTTTAATTTTCACATCTTTCCTTCTCTGCCATTTGTTTTTAGATAAAAAATAACATATGGAACTATAATCCTGCTTAAATAATAAACTCTGCTCACACTGTTGATCAAAAGGTGACTGAGTACTATTTCCTTAGGTTTACCAGGTGAGAAAGGAGAAAAAGGCAATCCAGGTGTTGGAACACAAGGACCTCGAGGCCCACCAGGGTCCACAGGTAAACTTACATTTCAGGCATCAGGATTAGACCACTCCAATCCATGTGTGAAGCATCTTAGATCAGCTCTCTCTTTCTCCGTAAGTGCTGGAAGAGTAGCAGTTCAGGCACCTTAATTGTCATAATGTTCTTACTACGTAATATCATGTTGTGATATGCCACATGATGGTGTCACCCCATCACACAAGTATTTTCATTTCCCTTATGATAAACTGCTTCTCCAAGCCCAACTTTTTAAAATGTATTAAGTATTTTTTTCCGGACATAGGTTCTGGAAATGGAAAAATTAATCTGGACTAATTAAATGTGTTCTCTCATTGACTCAAGGTCATACCTAAATGGGAGTTGATGGAGAAACATATAGTAATTAAGCACATTATATCACATGGATTTATATTTACCTCCTGAAAAAGTAGAGAGGGTGATATCCATGTCCTGTTGAAAAAGGAGTAAAATTGGGACTTCATTAGGCTCTCCTGGCCATTAGGCACTGGTATCAAGCAACAGCCTTACCCAGAAACGGTATTGAAAGGAAGTGGGAGGAATCAAGAGCTGTGCAGGCATTCAGAGCTGTCCTTTCCCCATGAAAATCCCTTTCCAGAAGTCTGATGTTTGGTGAAACATTTGCTCAAGTTCTGGCTAAAAGCTGTCTCTGGCAAGGAAGATGAAGCAGCAGCCAGAGCAGAGGCTCATTGGGAGTGGGTCTCCTCTCAGGCTGCTGCTCTGTCTTTCTTGCCAGAGGCTGAAGTCTTTCCCTCAGCTTGCCCAGGAGAGTCAGAGCCAGGATGCCTTGGTCCTCTGCTCAAGCTGTCTCCTGGAAGTGTTTATAGCACGCTCAGTGCCATGTTTTCCAGGCCAGGAAAGATGGCCTCAAATCCTTGCTTTCATGAAAGACACTACTCATGTTTCATCTCCATGTTTTATGCAGGACCTCCCGGAGAAAGTCGAACTGGCAGCCCGGGACCACCAGGCTCTCCGGGCCCACGAGGTCCTGCTGGTCACACGGGATCCCCAGGCTCACAGGGTCCTGCTGGGCCTCCAGGGTACTGTGACCCATCCTCCTGCGCTGGGTATGGCATGGGAGGTGAGTAGTCAGGAGCTGGGGCAGCTGCTGTTTGCAGAGGTGAGGGTGGCGTTTTCTAACTGCCCAAGTGAGATAGAGGCTACCAGTGAACCTTGCACTAAAATGTGGTAGCTCCCTAAAAACCTGTGTGTCCAGTGTGGTTGTATTTTGTGGGACTGCAGCATGATGAGAAGATGACCCAGTGTAGTGACCAAAGGAAGGTGACCACTGTCTGGTCCCAGCCTGTAAAACTGATCCCACCTAGTGGGTTGTGTCCTGTACCTGTTTGTGTAGTTCTGTGAGCCTGCTCCAACTCAATGGTCTGTGTTGAAGCCCCACCACCTCATGTTTGTGACAGCAGAGTTTTCACATTTGTAGTTTTTCAAACATGTTGCTCAACCTCCCTTTCCTTGTGCCTCTGAGTGGCATGAGAGCATGACCCTTACTAAACCCGTAGTAGTGTAACCTGGCACAGGGATGCACGTGTCCGTCATTAACCAGTGGAGCCATCTGGAGAAAATTCTTCTTTCTACATCTTCTCTGTATCCTACTTTCCCATCTTGTTATAGCACGGAGAGGCCATGGGAAGAAGTTAACACAATTACCAAAAATTATATCACCCGACCTAAAATCAGAATTTATTAGTAAAGCACTAGTCACTACAAATGTTAAACATAAGGCATATTTGTTTGATGTTTGCAGTTTAATCTGCCCCTGAGCTGATTTGTGTGTTTTACTTACCTGAATGTTTTTGTTGTCGTCTCTTCCTATCCTTTTCTCCTCACTTCCCCTCCCCGTTGTTCATTTCCTGTTTTAAGGCCCAATCCCTTACAATGGCTACCAATCCAGAAGGTGAAAGGCTCATTCTGGTTCAGGTCTCATTGGGCTTGGGGTCAGAGATGGATGCTGAACTGCTCTGTGCTTTCCAGCAACGATAATGACTACCACTAATGAACTTACAGCTGCTGTACATGCACTTGGCTTCCTGGCACTGCTAAAAATTACTGCCTGACCCATTTTTGCCTGCTAATCATGTATTCTAGCCCATAATTGGAATAAGCTATAGCAGGCAGAGTGTGCAGTGTGTAATGAGCACAGTATTACAACTGTGACAAAATGTGGTGGTGGTTTCCAACTAACTTGGCTGTCTGTTGGTGGGTTTCCAATTGCTCCAGCTTATTAATTTTGTTAAATGTTTCCATTGTTCCTTTATGTGAATAAAAGATGTGTATTTAAAGATTATATATATATACTCACACACATGATATAGAAACCTATATATAAAATGTCAATTTCCTAATGAATGCTTTAATTTTCTACTCCCCTTCTCCTGTGTTAACCGTATGAATACTCTTGGTGGTGGTGGGTTAAGGTGGATACGGTGAGCCAACTGATCAAGACATCCCAGTAGTGCAGTTGCCACATAACTCCTACCAAATCTATGACCCTGAGGACCTTTATGATGGTGAGCAACAGCCGTACGTAGTTCACGGGTCCTACCCCTTACCATCCCCATACTCCCAGCCCTATCTATCACCTCATCTTGCTCAACCAGAGTTTACTCCTGTTCAAGAAGAGATGGAAGCCGTTGAGCTGAGATCCCCGGGAATCAGTCGCTTCGCAAGGAGGATAGCCAAAAGGAGCGCCCAGACTCCAGTACGCACAAAGGATGGGAAAAGCCCCTCTCAGCAAACTGTTTAAAAAAGGGAAACATTCCATGCGCATCTGTGTTTGGCCTTTTGTCCAGGTGCCTCACCTGTCACTGAAGATGTTTACAGGCTCTTGTTAAAGGAGAAAAAGGTATACATGGCCAGTTGACACAACAAATAATGGTAATTATCTTGCATGCCAGAAGTTTAGTATGTTAGTGGGTTGGGGCTAGATGATGATGAAAGGTCACTTGTAGATCTTTCTCTGGAGTACTGTACCATTCACTCTTCAAAGTGTATAGAAAAAAATGCGTCCGGCTAGGTGGTGTATGTAGAACGATTCACAAAACTTAATGTTTTGTTATCCATTTTTCCCCAGTTGATTATTTTCTCTTTGTTTTGGATTAATTGCTTTATTAGCAGAATAACCTGACTAAATCCACTGGAGAACAATGCATCAGGTATCCTTGCACCTGGCTTATTATCCTTTTACAAAGATTTCTTATATTAACAGACCATTGTTTTCTTAACTCACCTAAAATAAATACACAAGAATGTTCCCTGGGAGCACACTGATAATTTATTGTGAACCTCTTTCATTTCTGTTTTGTATGCAAATAAAAGTGGCAAGCTTTTGTATGGTAATTCTGTATTCATTTGATTTTTAACTCGAAACAATTGCATTAGATCTTCAGCAGACAGAGTGCAATGAGAAGGAAATACATTTCCTCTTTTCAACAGTTTTGGGCAATGGTTTTATTTTAAAGGATGTAGTATAAATATTATTTAGTATAAATGTTATTTAGCCTTATTTTTAAAATTATATATGGACAGATGCAGAGAGTAACTATGAGCTGAGGTAGTTGTACCAACTGTGGATGTGCGATTTCACGTGTTGACGTGCCCAAGTCAAAAGACTGGCAGGTGTAGCTGGGATGGCAACTTGGATCAACTAACAAGGAGAGGAAGGCAAAACACCAACCCAAGTGTTTGAGGACAGAGAAATTCATTATCTACAATCCAGATAAGTTGTAAAGTGAATAAACAGCTTTGAACAGCACTGGAGACTGAGTAAAATTTAGCTCAAAAATGGCCATTTAAGTTGAAAGCCTAGGTTTGGAAAACTTTTGCTTTAGCCCAATACAGACATGGAGAGGCTGTCCTGTACATCTCAGGACTGTCTTCCTGCTTATCCCTGGCTGGGAGTGGGTCTATCCATACCCTACAGTAAAGAAAAGCCTGTTAGGTTTGGCCTCTGGCGACTGCCAGCAGCTCCCTTAGCTCACCTGGAAGAAGATTAATGGGTACCTTTACCATGTAATCTCCAACTACCTCGCCTAGAATTCAGCCTCATCAGTAGCACACACCATTTGCACATGTGACTAGCAGGCTCTGGCTGAGGGCTGTATACCTTTCTAGGTTGTCTTTCTTTTTTCCCATTACTCCTTTCACCCGAACTCCAACCATTTTCTTGGGGAAAGGTGATAAAAGTTGATGGAATGTGAGTTGAGTGTCATTTCCTTACCTGCACTTGCATTTAAAATAGAAGGTATAAAAGTATAGCACACTTTATGGACTTCTTATTTTTCTGCAGCTTAACTCCACCTGACAGAACACTGAGGCCGCACATGAGCACAGCTCTCTCACACACAAGCAGGTACCAGAGCCTGGCACATGCAGCTGACATTCAGAGATACTATTAAAACGAAATGCAGTAATACCTGGGTCACAGGGTTTATTTCCCTGCTGGCACTGGCTGTGAAAACTCATGTTCATTTACCCCAACTGCAAACTCCCTCTGCCCCTCCCTTGCTGGCCCACTCCCATCCACGTTCTACTGACACAGCTCAGAATTCTGCCCAAGATACAGTGACCTGCAGTGGAAGTGACTGAGAAGGTCACTGATGGAAAAAAAATCAGCTTTTAAGCAATTCTGCCCGTGCTGTCTTTGAAAGACTTTGAGTCTCCTTCTATAATAGTCCTGACTGGCTGTCCTGCAACGCTATATCCAAATCTCAAGTTCCTGTGGAACCACAGAGAGTGACAGAGCAAACTGATCAAAAGAAGGCAATTGGTGTGACTTACTCCATGTAACAGCCTGATGGCAACAGCCTGACCAAATCCCTGAGGGTGCTTGTGGTGTGCAGTCAGTGTCACCTGTGCTGTGCCACTCCAGCAGCTCCCACACCAGTCACCTGGGCTGGGGGAGCAGCTGGAAGCAGCACAACCCCCCTCTGGCCACAGGGAATTTGGGTGCTCTCGGCCTGAGGGATCCCCGGTGTGGGACACGCACACAACCAGCTGCCAGTGCTACCTCCTCCTCCTCACACCACAGGGATGTATATGTAGTGAATTAATCTGCTTGGGGGTAATAAAGTGGCCATACTCATTCCGATTTTATAACAATCTATATACTAAAGCACGAGCTGCAATTGCAATAGTTAATTTGTTTTAACTTTATATTTACTGTGCCATTTACTGGCACTGTGCTGACCAGAATGCTTCTGGTATCACTGGTCATATGGTCACCTGCTGGACATACCTTGTTAATAAAAAGTAACTAACTAGTGGGGTCTACCCAATTAGAAAAATATTATTCAGGAATTGTATGTTTGCCAAAAATAGTAAGACACAGTCAAAATTTTCTCCAAAATCCAGTCTCTGAATAATCAAGAGTGTCTCATATTTTTTCCAGACCACCTAAGAGACTGAAGTTGCTGACTGAAGTATTCAGCACATGATGAACAGCTGATGCCACACAGATCTTACCAATAAACTCTGTGAACTGTGTCCTTACACAGAAAAGAGCATTTACTGCAACCTAAGGCTTTTAAAAATACTTTCACTAGTTAATGCAGTGTAGTAACTGACCTGGAAATGAAGGCTGCACATTCACTGCGTAGGAATGTTTCCTGAGATAAGCCCATCTGAATGTCAAAGAAAGGCCCAATACCAAACTATTATTTCACGTAATGAAGTAAGATTATAAATAAACCACTGGTTTTCTTCCGGTATGATGCTTGTACGAAACAGATGTAGAACACTCAAATTCTCCTCACCAAACACTCTAACATTTGGAAGATAATGTATCAGCATCTCCTGTAACACAGGAGCTTCACAACAACAGATGCTTCACTTATTTACAGAACAGCTTTGGCTTGAGGGTTTTCAGTGCAGGAAAGCAGAAAGGAATTTCAGGGAAGCACCTTGCAAAAGTGAAATAATTTTTAAGACTTTTTTTGCATCATTCAACCCTTAAGTTTGGTTTCCTCGTTTGGTTTTCGTAATAAAAAGGTTGCTGCTTTGTTCTGTAGTATGTTCCTTAAAGTAAGTAAGGCATGTTCCTGTGACTTGAATGAAAATCAGATTTAGCCTGAAGGGGGAATAAAAGGAAGAGTATCTCCCTGTGATCTGTCTTTACTGCCTGTTATTTCAACAAGCTCTTTACAGAAATCTATTCTACACTGGGTTGTCAGCAGACCTCCTCCTAGTGAGGAAGAGTCACTTCAAAAAATGCTCTGCACAGCTGCAAGTGGGTGTTTTGGTGTAACAGCACGGGAGTCCAGAGTGTGCCACCTCCAAAAGCCATGCCCAGCTGGAGCAATGCTCTGCCTGGTTATTTTCCAAGGCAGACAGAACCTTATGGATATTGAGTTTCCCAATGACAATCATGTAACATCTCCACATCAAGAATAAAATACCATTAGGAATACATGTAATGACAATCAGCAGCTAGAAAGTAGAGTCAACTTTGCTGTTGTCATTCAGCACACCCAAGATGTAGATGCAGATAACCAGTAGTCTAAAAAAAGTAGGATTTAAAAAAAAAAAGTAGTTGCCATTTTTTTCCTTAGAGCACAATGTATCAAAAGATGGCCAAGGCTCAAGGATGAAAAATCATGGTTGGTGACCATAATTATTCTCTGCTCCTCCTGAATGTAATTCAAGTTTTTGCAACTTTTAGAGTGAACTACTTCAGAGCAGCAGTCAATGTATTGTTTCTATGAGATGCAAATATTCATTACAAAGGTATCAATTCTTTAATAATAGTATCAAACAAAATGTCATTAACAAATACCAGATCATACGATGCAGAGTACAGATGATATTAATAAGATAATACCTATCCTAAGCTGTTTCAAATACAGTAATTTCTATGATCTTGCCAAGTCAAGTTTGCTAACAGCTGTCAGAAACATTCAGTATAGAAGGGTTGACTTGAGATGCACAGATGCTTCCATGTTAGAAGAGTTTTCTTTGGAGGAGGAGAGACACTCCTGATGGCACTTCTTCTTTTATTGTTATTACTTCCTTCGGAAATCTTTAGGTCTGTAAGGAGAAAAAAAAGTGTTTTAAGAAATGTATGTGCAATAAAGTGGCTTTGCTTTAAGGCTGCACTAGCAGCCTGGTCTAGTTTTATTTCCTTACTCTGGTGCTTGGAGTTTTTTTGACAAAGAATATTTTCTGGATTACACAAACAAGACAGAATAAATTAAAGAAATTTACTAAGACCTCTAAGAATTTACAAACATCAGGACTAACTGGTCACTCCTACTTTCCTAAGCAAAACAAAAACCATCTTGAACTGAATGCAGTCTCACAGGGCTTTAAACACAGGCACTAACTTTTTCCACTTTGAAAAACTGAATAATCCATGCATAAGATGGCAAGTTTTAGTTAACAGCACAGTCCACCACAACACTACTAAAATAGTTAAAACTGATGATTTTAAAAAACCACTAATTTGAATCTTAGAAGTTCTACAATCCCCTCTGCTTGGATGACAAACATGGAAAACATTCAGATACAAGCAGACTGCTGTTTGCAATCCTCTGTGATTTCCTATTCAGGCACATCACTTTCCCTGCCTGACACACATACACTGGCTGTAGGAACCACATTCTCCCCTAAAACTACACAGCTTAGACCAGCTCACGGCTTTTAGAATGCTGAGTTTGCAGACTAGATGCACATCTACACCCCTAACATGTCCTGCAGAGAAGCTGCACATCCTGGGCTCTGTCCAGCCGCTCCCCACACCCCCAGAGCAGGCCAGTGGTCTCTGAGGTGCCCCAGATACACTTGGTGTGTGCCCAGCATGGAGTGGCCGCTCCTCACGACTCCCCACACACCTGCAGCCTGGGGAACACAGCGCTCCTCACTGCTTCGCTCATCTGTGAATCAAAGCAGGTAGGGGAACTCACTGGGACTCAGCAAGTGAGGTATTAACAAAGGTTCTGTAGACATCTAAAGGGATACAGGGCCAGACTTGCTGTGAAGTTGAATAAAAAATTCTGGCACACCGGAAAACCTGCAAACCACTGTACTAGCCAAGCTAAATTTCCAAAGGTGGTAAATTTTATCTGTAATTTAGTTCATTAACGGAAATGAAAAACAGACAGCAATGGAAGCAGACAGCTTACTTTAAAGACTCTTGAGTTCAGATGGCTGCAGAGATGCCGCACAGAAATCCAACACTTGCTTAGTCCTGTGTTGCAGTTCTAGAATTTGTCAAGCAATAGCATTGCAAAGTGAAGTCATTCACTTATGAGCCCACAGGTTCTCATGTGAAATCAACTTTGGAATTCAGTTTGTGTTACTTCAAGAGTAGCATATAAAATTGTGTGAATTTTACGGAACAACTATAAAGAAGAGCTAGCATTCATACTGTGATGAATCACAAAGCTTCTCTGTTTCCCATTTAAATAGCATATTCTGTATTAACATCTGGACTTGTATCTTTTGTGCATGACAGAACTGCTGCAAGCACCATATATGTTGTTTACATTCTTGCTTGATGCTGAACTTGAACATACTCAACGTTTCATGGCTGGTGTACACTGGAAAGTCAAGTCACATTTCCTAGAAACCTTGGAGATATTAGTGGAATCACAGAATGGTTTGGGTCAGAAGGAACCTAAAACATCCTCTAGTTCCAGCCTCTCTGCCATTCCACATTTTGTTACTCAGATCTCACCCTGCATGCCAGAATAGGTATTTCACTGTATCAAAATGTTTGTGGAGTAGTAAGAGTGCGGGATTTTGAAAAATTCTCAGCAGTGACTCAGAAGTTATATCACTGCATCCATCCTAGACAGGTGGACAGTGCTGAAAGATTTTAGGCAACACAGCATAGTAAAGACATCCTTGTCTTGCAGCTTATAGTTATTACTCTTTCTTTGCATAGGCCAATTCATCCTCTTGTGCATTGCTCAAAGGATTTTGCATTTTTCTATGAACGGCTCATTTAAACTTCAATCTAGGGTTATGCTGGAGTGCTGCAGAGCTACAGGTCTCACAGCACTTTGTTCTGGGGTGAAAATCAATTTTTTTTTTCTTGCTTGCTTGTAATCTGCATTTCAACTTTAATGCTCATTGTCTTAAAATTTAAATGCACAAAAATCCATAAAAGACCAGACTCTTAGTTTGCACTCTTACGGAGTTAATGAAGCTTAAAGGCAGGATTTTCCACACTGAAACACTTGTGTGAACAAATACAAAAGTTTTTAAAGCCTTTTCTATTGCCACAGTAGGCTTTTATGCCCACTAGTACTTGGCTTTTGGACTGCTTTTGAAGAGTCCTTGGCACTAGGAAAGCTAAGCATTGGAAAACTCTGCCTTTGGCAAAATTGTTATAGGCATTTTGTCAGATGAAGAAAATGAACCCACAAAACCGTTGCCTACTCAGAGAGAATTATGAACTACTTGTGAGCATCCATGGGTAACTGCTCATTGATAAGTGATATAAATCCATGTGAGAGTGCTCTTCTTTGACGGCAGCGCTTTTGCCCTTTCTCAGCAAAGCCCTGAGTTCGTGCACTTGGAACAAAGGAAATGCTCCAGAACAGACAGTTCAGAAATTCACCCAAAGGGAAGACTTCACACAGCTGCTTCTCTTCTTCTTTTTTTTTTTTTTTTGGTAATATTCTTGGGAAAAAAAAGCTTTGCTGTGTATTTACAGCAGACTCCAAGACAAGGGGAAATAGGGGGAATGTGGGAACCACTGTCTCTGTAATCTATGCTGAAAGGCAAACTACTATCACTGAAAATATGCAACATTCGTCTGTGCAGCAGACGTCTGCCACCAAAATATATAAAAAATATTTGTCTCACTAACACTTTTATACTCCACATAAAAAGCGTTAAGACAGTTCAGTGAATTCTAGGCAAAATACTCAGCAAATTAAATCAGCATCCTGTTCATTACAGGAGGCCTCTCAGTGCTTCTCTCTTAACAAATATTTTACCACTGAGTAAAAGGAACTGAAGAGCGAGTCCTAAATCTGATTACAGCTTTTAAATCTCTTAAAGCTATCCAGGGAAGTCAAGGATTCTCCTTCTCTGAAGACACTCAAAACCCACCTGGATGCATTCCTCTGTAACCTGCTCTAGGTGACCCTGCTTTGGCAGGGGGGTTGGACTGGATGATCTCCAGACATAACTTCCAAACCCTCACAATTCTGTGATTCTGTAAATTCTCCCAATTTTTATCCATACTCACAGCTATCAGAAGAGAAATACAGCTGATGTAAAATGCTGACAATCCACAGGCACTGAACCTTACAAAACAGATAAACCTGCACATATGTCCAGCTCCTAGGATTAGCATTTGTGATGGAAAACAAAAGGGTCCTAGTGGTCCCCACTGTGTCTGGTAGAGAGCTTCCCCAAACTCTGCCAAATTAATGTATTTCACATAAATGTTGTCTTTTGATATAGATGCCACCTCTACACTCTGCAGTGCTGAAGAAAACCAATGGCCTGTGAGCGTTTTCCCATTTACAGAATAATAGTAACTTCTTTGCTCTGTAGCCCACTTCAAGAAATGAGACTGAGGTCAAACTAAGCCCTAGAACATGGAGAAGTCCTGTCTTTCTTCATGGACTTTAGAGATGACTTGAAGACGCTTGTGCCCTTGGGCTAAAGCTTGCCATTGTAAATTCTCTCTTCAGTGTATGCAGATTTCATAGTTGCAGATTTCAGAGTTCATAGTTATGTTTGAAAAGCACTGCAGAGTGTAGAGCTGGCATCTGTATCATTGATACTGAAATCTGGTGATCATACATGTGCTTCCCTAGCAACTCGAACCAACTCCAACATACACCACTTTGTGCGGCTGCATAAAACAAGGTTGTTTTTAATCTAGGTCAGTTCTCTGATTCTCCATTCTGTTGCCACACAAGCAGAATGGAGAGGCAGGAGAAGTGATGGATGATTCTTAAAACCAAGCCTTATTGCCAGAAAAAATGCTCATGAAGCTATGACCTCAGCCTCTGAACATCTCAGATGGCAAACAGAAACTAACAGCACAAAACCACCTACTTGCATATTTACAACTGTGATGGGACCCCCTACTTTCCAGAATATTCAATATTCTTTTTCAGTGTGGTATGAAATATCCTCTTCCAAGGCTATTTTTCCTGTCAGAAAGGACAGGACAGAGACCCTCGGCAACAGTTAAATGTGTTCAACTCTCAACTCCTGGAGTGAACATTTATTTCAATCAACTCTGAAGAGACTTGCTGCACAGATCCATCCTTATTAAATTCTCGTCAGCACATTCCAGCAATGATGTTTCCCTTTGCCTAGCAATGTTCTGTGGAGGTAAAACAGCCTCAGAAAAAATAAAATAAGGAGTGTGTGTGTGTTACTCTATGAAGGCCAAATCTAAGTAACCACTAGTCTGTTATACTGCAACTAACTTGATTTCAAAAAATATACAGGACAACTTCACCACCTTATTTCTCGGCAAACAAGCTAAAACCTTATAATATCTTACAGCAGACAGTTGAAAAATAGCGTTACTTACCTCAAAGAAATAAAGGTAAGGCTGTAGAGTAATATGTGACACTGTCTATTCTGTACATACAGCAGTTATTTTACAATGCAGACAATATTAAAAAAAATATTTTCTCCTAATTTTTAGTAACTCAGAATACCTCTTCAAAACTACATATTTTAATTCAAATTACTTTGTTTCTTAGAACTTCTAAATGCACTGGGATTAGCTATAACAATGTAATTTGTAGTCAACATTGCCCTTTCTTCTTCCAAAAGAAGTTACACACCTGCCTAATTTTTTCTACTGCATGCTGATAAACAGCATTTGGTAACATGATCTTATCTTCTTTCAAGTTCAAAAAACCTGGATAGCCATCTCTCCATAACCAATCCCTACTCACACTGCTTTGCTGGTATGTTGCATTGTCTGAGACTTTTTTACGAAGAAGTTTTATGAAGTCAACCTCATGGAATTGTTACAGTCATTTGTGTGCTTGCAGGCCCCTGTTAATGACTGCTAGTGGTTTCAAAGCTGCCTCTGCTGAGGAATAGGACTGTCACTGCTGCACAAGAAACGTCCTGTCAATACCTGCTCTTGACTCAGCAATGCATACCTGGTGTGGAAGCTCTGAAGATCTCAAATTGCAATTTTCTCTTCAACTGTGGGCAATCACCTCACCACTGTAGCACAGGACCCAGAGTGCCTGGGTTCCCTGGATTTTCTGCACTCTCAGCAGCAGTAACAAGGAGTGTTCAGAAAGGATTTACTCTTGTATCAGCACTGCAAAAGGTCAGTGCCTTAAGGATAACAAATATCACAGGCTGATACAGACAGAGATGAGAGCAGTGCTACAAGAGCAAAAACTGAAGAGGATAGGCTTAGAATTCTGTTAAGATTTTACTGCTTCCATGAATGAGAGAAATCACTCCAGATGCATGAAAACCCCCTTAAAAATGAATAACCATCCTGTAGGAAGGGCACATCCGTTTCTTCCATTCACAGTTTGTTCAACGCTTTCTATTACCTGAAAAATTTAAAGTCTGGTGGTATTCCCATTTGCATAGGTTATCCATCAAAAACAAAACCAAAAAAGTATCAGTCTTAACTTGCAGTTACCAAAATGTTTTAAGACTAACTCATCCCAGAGGGTTTTAGGTCTGTGGCTGCTAGGTTAGCTTTTTATCCAGCGGCCTTTTTCCCTCCCTTTCCCTGTCCTATTTCCTGAACAGTGTAGAGTTCCCCAAAAGGCTGAAGGAGTCTTCAGCATAACTCTGTAGTTTTACAGAAGCTCTCTCTGACTTTCTTACACAAGTTTCAAGAATTTTAAGAAAGAACAAGGATAAAATATCTCCAAACTTGGCTGAAAAACTAGAAAACACAAAGAAATAACTGGTGTTAAAGTACTTCTAACCTACCCTTAATTTTTTAAATACTTGACAAGTGATATCCACTAGCTCATGAAAGTCTCATTTAGGGGAGTTTATAAACAACACTGTTTTGAACAGTTGACAGATTGGGGAAAACCAATTAGTGAAAAGATTTTGTGGACTGATCATGCCACTTAGTTACTAGCCCTCAGCCACTCTTTGATCCCATTACTCTGTACTGGCAGGCACACTTGATCTGTATTTCTGTGAGGCTCTTCTTCATAACTCTGGAAATCACCATCAGAGGAGTCACTGCTAACTGATGACAGTTGTCTGCTTACACAGAACGGTTCTATGGCTCATCTTTCATATCTGCTTATTAAGGGCAAGAGGCGGCTTTTAGCGTTATAACAAAAGGTTCCAAATAATTTGGTTTTATCTAAAATTAGCATGCAATACACACAACATGAAATTTGTTGTCTATCTGGCACACATTTTAAGGTTATTTTATGAGTAAACGATGAACTTTTGAGTATTTAAGATTTGTTTTTATAGACAAACTTCAACACAGAGACAAAATTTACAGTAAGTTCTGAAACAAGAGGAATATATGTATTTTTCAGGAACACTTCGCAAGTTGTGCCAAAGTCAATAGCTATTAGGTAAGGGAACCATAGCTAAAGGGATTTCTGAACACATTTCATCTTTTTCACTAACCACACTAGTAAATCAAAACCCAAGGACCAGACATTGCTATCATTCCCTGTAAAACCAAATTATGTGGTTACACTCAAACATCAACAGTTTGGTGCTGCAGGAGATGAATAATTTTTCTACTCAAGGTGTACCTATTATCCCATGGTAGCTCCATGCCTCTGGAAAAATAATCAGTGAAATAGCTAATGGTATTTCAACTATCACTAAACTTCCAATTCACACTGTGGCCTATTCTAAATCATCAACTGCTCTGCTTGGGGCACAAGAACTGTTTCCATGTTGGTGTTGTTCTCATGCAGACCGTTGTCTTGCCTAAAAAGCACTTCCACAACTACAACTTATTTTGCTTGGAGAACAAACCACAGTAACAGAAGCTGCATTTTGTAACAGGATTAAGAAAGGGTGCTACTACTATGACAGTACAGCTATAGTGACTAACTCTCTTCTGCAGAAACAAAACTTAAGATGTTTATTTTGTGGTCCTCAGCTGCAACTTGTTTGCTTTTTTCTACATAAAACTAGCACTCGTTGTAATTTTTAAAAAGTGTTCTTAAATCAAGTTATCTGATACGCATTTAGGTACTCTTAGTGAGATGAAGAATGGCTTATTGCAATTTAAAATAAAGTGGTTAAAACCTCAGTTTCTGTAAAAACAAATTAAGCAAAATTGATCTAAGCTTTTTTAAACTTACTGTAATTCCCTGATTTTGACCTTGATTATATGAATTCTGTCTGGAAAATTATTTAAGTTAAATCAATGGAATCTACATGTAAGCTTCATCTTGTTAAAATGATGCTTTTTGAAAACAGGTTTCTCTTTTAGTGATATATTCTGCTAAAAACTGTAAGACTCTGTACAGAGCAGCACTGCACACTTGGCTTTGGACAAAGAATTACGTTATTCTTCAAATAAACAGAGAGCTGGGTGAAGGAATGGTAAAATACTTTCCAGACTTACTGTCAGCAACAGAAGTGAAAAAAAGGAAATCTACACATTTATAACAGAGTGATTAAAAAATAATCTAACTCTAATTTCATCTGGGCAAGTAGTACAACAGTATCATATACAACCACTCTCCTATTGCTTGTCAAATTTCCATTAATTTAGTTTCTGTTCTCACATATGAGATATACAGGTTTTAAGGGAAGGGGAAAGTAGCTTTGGAACTTTCTTTTTGGGAGCCTCTTCAGACAGTTCAAGTAAAAGGGCCCAGTTGCCTATTTAATTACCTCTTACCTTCAACTTTAGTTTTAGATACAACATAAGCTGCTCCCAGGTAATGGGTATAAGAATCAGTAGCACTGATCTGTTCCAGGCATGCCAGAGAAAAGCCAGTAATTCAATTCAATAGGCTAAACCATCTGAACGTGGATTTGTTGGATTTTTAAGATGACTGAGTTACTGACCCTTCTTGATTAGTGTCCAGTTGCTGCCTGCGGCTAAAACCTAATGTAGAGGAGAGCAATTTTCTTCTTAAGTATCTGTGTGGCTTTTTGTCCACAGGCATTTAGATCCAGCTCTGGTAGTCTGAAATGTGAGACCTGGTTACCTCCAAATCTCCTGTTAAATGAAATGCTACACAGAATCCTGAGATATTTTTATGCCCTTACTACTGGAAAAAAAAAAAAGTTACCAGTGATAGCTCCTATATTTGGGGATTAATGATCTTCAGTTAGTTCATGTGATTTCTACTGAGAGGCAAAAAGGCCACAGAAAATTAATTGCCAGAGGGATTCCTCAAAGAGTACATTGGAACAGAACTGGGCTGTATTGGCAGCATAACTTTTTTCTGGTTTATACAGTTTGTTTCTTAGGAAAAAGTAAGACTGGCTGCAGTCTTTTACAGAAGTTTGTGTTGGCCAAGTCTTCTCTCAACACTGCTCATGCCAGCCCTGCTTCATGAGAGATGAGCACTGAAGTTGGAGGGGCAAGTACTTAGCCCAAGATAAGAACCAAGTATTTCCAAGTGAAGCATGAGATAAAACACAATTCAAATCCCAAGAAGCTGCAGACACATTCTACAACTAAACAGGAACTAAGAAAAATACTGGAGAAATTTAATTTGGTACCAAATTTTTAAAGGCTAACGAATAAACTTGAGATGGGCCTTATAAAAATAGCTCAAGACCTCACCATCTTTGGAGATGGCTTTATGGCTTTCCCTCTGCTCTTCTCAAGGTAACTACAATAACAGTCCAACTATTTTTCCTTTATTCTACTTCATACTTCACTGTAGGGAGAAAATAAACTTAGTAAAAATTGCAAGTTATAATTTGCAACAGAGCACATCACTGGAAATACTCCAAATGTAATTTCTCTATGCAATATAATGTGAGGTGCCTTTTGGTGTTGGCTCCTTAGGAAGTTATCTGAAGAAATTAACAGATAAAAAACTTAATAAAAAAATCTGTCAGCATCTTGCATATATAAAAGTACTGTTTATAACATCATTTCAGCCTCAGAACTAGGATATCTCTGGCTTCTTCTTCTGCTCTGTTTCTATGTCCCAGAAATAATTTGTGTAACTAAAAATAGAAACTTGCACTAGGAATTGTAGAATTATGCAAGACAACTAGTACTGCAGTTCTTGTAAGTAAACAAACAAAAAGGGCAGCTGTGGCTGAGAGGATCTCTAAATTCAAAAGCCTTTCTGTTTACCAATGCCCACAAATGTGTTTGCTTGGAACACCACAGTTGGCTTCTGGTTGCCTGAGGCTGGCAGGGCTGGCTTTAAGGACACAAAACTGGGGAGGAATTGGCAGTGGCACAGAATACGTAAGAGGATTATCAGAGCCATCTGCAGTTCATAGGCATCCAATATGCTTGTGTTTCATCACCTACAAACTTTTCTATTTGAGAATATTGTGATTTTCCGCTTTCAAAGCCACAGAGTGTTGCTGATGAACTTCCAGGAATATGTGTGCCACGGGATGGGGATGACAACGCAGCGTCAGTACTGGGACCCCGCTTAACTCACGCTGCTTAGCTGGAACAAAATCACGGCTTCCGAACAGCTTCTGCAACCCCCTGCCTCAAAGGAGGAGGTACAGATGGGGGCAGAAATCAGGCAAGTTACTCAGAAATATAAACTTTAAAAAGGTGTTTGGTTTTCAAAAACTGAATTTCAGAGTTTACAACCTATCAAGTTTTAAAAACTTCAAATGTGTAGAAGAACTTGTTCCCCCAAGGACAAGCAGGCAGCTGTCTGGCCCAAGGAGAGTTCCTAGGAGGGCTGGCAGTGGACCAGGCACTCAGTCTGCACACCAGCACCAGCCTGAGCAAACTCCATGGAATCAGATAGCTCCGCTTTCTTAAGGGAAACTCCCAGGAATGCATCCATCTCACTGGAACAACACAGACCTGCTTTTCTATATGTCTGGTAACATTCTTATTGAAATACTTCTTGAAAAACAATTTCCTGCCTTTAAAACTGTCTCAAAACATATATATACCCAGACAGTTAAACAACTTTCAAATGGTATTTAACAGGAAAATTTACCCATGAATCTGATGTATCCTTGCCTTTAAGGAACAGAATTGTTTGCTTAGTCATATGTGACTGGTGAATTCTGTGATGATTTCTGTTTAAAGCTCATTTAAAAGACATACAATTCAAACACACTTGAAATAAAGGTTTCATTCATGGTACAAAATCAAACTCTGTCAAAGGAACTAGTTTTTGATCTTTTTCCCCTTGGATTATGTCTGGAACAGACATAATTTACTTTCCTGTATATACATGACTTTCCATCACATTTCAGACCTCTCCATGGAGGATCTAAGTAAGAACCTCTGCACAAGTTGGGAAGTCAGTTCGCTCCAGTTAGGGATAAAAGGAAAGAATGCTTGAAGAAAGTCTTTTTGACTAGAAATACTCTGTTATTTAATTCTCCACTTTCATAGAGCAGAATCGCTTTTCATGTCCTATCATGGTGCAAGGAGGGGTGATGGGAAGTCTCTCCACTCTGAAAACCAAATGATTTGCTGGGTTTCCACACCCCACCTGTGCTTTTCTCAAAAACTGTTTCTCTATTTTAGTGTTCCACTTGCATACCATGTCTTTCTCTGTGGTGGGTCAGTCTCCAATTACCAGCAAAACAGCCTTTAAAAAAACCGTCTATAGCAAGACATATTTATACAAAATATAGCCAAAACATCCAATGAGATCATTAGCAGCATTGTGCATGTTCTCTTCACATTCCAACTGAAATTTACATTATTATGTCCAATTAGAGAGAAAAAGGGTATTTTCCTCCTGATATTAGTAATTTCTCACATAAATTAGTTATTTACATTCATTCCTTATTATCTACCTTATGTCTAGTTTATTTACAGTAAGGTACATTTCTTGGGTATAAGTTTTAATGTAAAACCTTAAAGATTAATTTGCTAGTGATAATTGTGTTTATCTGTATTTATAGCCTTCCATATCTTTAATCAAACTCTGCTTTTCATTTGATCTTTTCCCTTAAAACATACGGCTATTTTAAAGGGCTAATATCAACTTTTTTTTTTCTGTAGAAAGAAGATGAACCACTAACTGCCTCCCTCTAACTCCTCCCTTTTCTAATCACTCTCAGAGATCTTTTATTCCCTTTTGAACCTCTACCCTTTGGTAAACAGGTTGGTCACCAGGCTCAGAACTTCATGGAAGATAAATAATAATTAAAACCAAAAGTCACATGAGGCAGGAAGAATTATTAAAACCATGTGAAGAAAAAAAAAAAAAAGGAGTTTAAAGCTTTTCTGTATCCTTCACTTTCTGGTTTATTGTAAGGACTGCTCTTATTGCATGGAAGCTATCTATGGGTTCTGCAGAAGCTCACCGATCCGAGCCCACAACAAGCCTTTTACATCCTTTTACACACAAATGCAGAATACAGGACATGGAGGACAAGAACAGACTACTCATTTTAGCACTGTGTGTTCTCACCCAGATTTCACCCAGACACAAACAACAGCCCAAGGAAAAGCCAAAGAGGACTAATAAAATGAGCAACCTATGCACTGGGTTTTTAAAACACAGTTTATTAAAATATTAATCTATTTTACTATGTTTGTTTACTTTCCCCATATATAAAGAACCACGCTTTCAATTTGCATCTGAAAGGACTACACTCAGAGAGGAACTAACTTCAACATTACATCAGGTTGCTCAGGAGCTGTGCAGTGAGTTCTGAGTATCTCCATGGCTGGAGATTCCACAGCCTCCCTGGGCAGCCTGTCAGCTGAAAAGAATGAAATGACAAGGAAGCCAAACAGAAAGTCAGTTTGGCATTCTGAGATATACGTATACCTCTGCAATATTTGGACTTCTACAAAACAACTCATGTTCCCTTCATGTTTTCTCTTCTGAAATAATTTTCATGTCAGGTAGTTGTTTTTTTCAGCATATCTCAAATTATCAGATTTATACAGCAATATTTTAACCTAACTTCTCTTTGGTTTGTTAAACAAAGCTGTCCCTTTTTTGACTGATTTTTAAAAGAATACTTGTGCTACATGCCTCTAAAAAGAATAATTTGTAAAAACTTATATTTTTGTTCCTTCTCCAGTCTTTAACAGAAATTTTGTAATAATGCAAACACTACTTCTTCCATAGGTTCACACACTGCAAAACCTCAGAACACAGAGTCTACTACCTCTGCATATGCACACACCTTTTCTTTTAATGTGTTCAGTGCAAAGCTGTGTATTCTCAGACATTCCACCTGGCATTTTAATCAGACCAGTGACCACTATGGTTCATTTAAAGTCTCCTTTTACAGACTTCTGCATTTTACTTATCATGTCGGAAAATTATTTAACCAAATTTGCTCAATTCTTCATCTTTTATTTCCCAACTAAGCTCTTCCCGCTACAGAAATCTGAATGCCAGAGAATCAAAATACACTTTCTCCTTCAGACAGGAAAAAACATTATTATTTTTCCTGTTACTTCATATTGGAAACTCTTCCCAAGATCAAAACTGCTAAAAAAGTGAGCTGAAGGTTATATTAAAACTTATCTGACACCAACAATGATCTGGTTGCAGGCCAGGACAAGAAGCCAAAATTACAACAGCGATGAGCCATTAGGGGAGAGATGGTAGATAACCATCTTCATTCTTATCCCTCTGCTAGATCTTACCAGTTCCTGAGAGAAGAAAAGAAGGTAGGACAAAAGTCCAACACAACAAGGGTTAGGTATGTCTCCAGGCCCTTAAATGTGGCTGTAGGTGGAGTAGTTGGCTGAAGGAAAACTTCTGCCCCAGTCTCTATGCTCAGAGCACTAAAATTGTCCCAAACTCCCATTTGTTTTTCCCTACCCCACCCAGGGCCCACTAGCTCCACTTCTCTCTAGCATTCTCTCACTCATTTTAGACCCAGTATTCTGTTCCTCTCAAGCTCAACTATTCCCTGTTTTTTCTCACCATAATACCCACTTGAACTCCGCAGCCCTCCCACAGGAGGAACACTATGATCCTCTGAGTTGAAAGCCTCCAAATCTACTACAGGATTTCTAAGGCAGCAGCACTCCCCAGCCCCCATAATTGGCACAGAATAAAAAGATTGTATACAGAGAGCAGTTACCAGCAATCAATGCAGATGAGACTATAGAGGAGAGAAATACTAAAAAAAATGGAATGCTTATTTTCTCTGTGCTTTGAATTCCTCCAGAGGGAATGGTTCCAAGAAATTACGGGAGGGGAATTCTAACCGCAGTAGTGTTCTTACCTGCAGATTTTCCCCAAGGTTAATATGCTGACATGATGATATCACGAAATTTAGTTTGACAGCAATGACTAAGTTAGATGGCATTAAGTTTATTTGTCCTCTGCCACACACAACCGAGAGTCAACAGAATTGAAGTGGCCCAGTGCCAGAACTCAACCAAGACTATGGTAGTGTGTGGGGACAAAGAAATGCATTTCAAAAGCTCTGGCAGCACAACACTATTTCCTTTGACAATACAGATACTCCCAATTAGTTAGCTAAAACTAAGTGCCAGCTCCTCATTCAAAGCTAAATTATTGTGGAGAACCTTTATCAGTTTTAATACTAAACACAGTATAGAAGAGTACAGTATACCATACAACAGGACAGGTTAATCAGCTTTACTGTAATGTACTGCAGATTTTTGGTCAATGGTACAGAATCTAAACTCCTTCAGGGCTAATCCACTGAAATCTCATAGAAACCAGGAGGTCTCAGGAATTTCAACTCCATTCAGTAGTGAAGATAAAAGCAAATATAGCAATTTTTATCACTGATATAGGTTAGAAGAAGTCAAAATCAATCTCCTTGTTTCAGCTCAGAAGAGGGCCTAAAGTATTTGCTGGATTCTGCTCTCTTTAATGGAGACTGTAACATGGAGGTGCCTCCATTACACAGAACGGATGTACAGACCCATTTTTGTATCATCTAAGATGAGGAGCCTAAGTAAAGTGATTTTTAATAAGCTTTTGAAAGTTTACAGACCTGTGTGGCATTTCCTTTGGCTATGGTTAACAGTTATATATTATGGAGCATATACAACTCAAACCAGGTAATGAAGCTTTTTACTCTATTCATCTGGATGAAGCAGAGAGTTGAAAACATGATTTCAAGTAAAGCTTCACTTATTAAAACAAAGGCAAGAAACAGAAAATTTTAGCAACCATTGTTCTTTGCTTTAATGACCTCCTCTCTCCAAAAAAAAAGACATAAAGAGAAAAATCGCTACCTTTTCCTTACTAATAGTGTGAGAGCCTATACAATACCTTTGCAGTCAATGTGTCCTCTTAAAAAAATCTAAGATACTTACGGAGTCCAAACCTTCGGAAAAGCAGCAATTTCTTCTGGTGTATATTCATCTAACCTCTTGGGGACTGCACGTGGCTGAGGAATCTCTTGTAGAAGGTTCTTCTCTATATCTTCTGGAATAACCTGAGACAGGTGACAATAGTTTTAACTATCTGATTGTTTAACAAACAACACCCCTGCCCACAAAGCCAGACCAAAATAGCACTGCATTCTTCATGCTAAGAGTTTGACCTAAATACACCAATCTCACGTCTTGAATCTCACAGTTCTGTGAATAATATGGAAAAAACACAACTACATATATAGATATATATATAAAAAAGCAGCTTGATTTTTCTTTAGTTTACCTTTTTATGATATGAGTACTATTGCTAACACTCCCTCTCCCTCTCCATATAGCACAGGGATGAAAATGTAACTGCATGACTACTCACATCTTCAGGGAACAGATGTAGCCTCTGCATCAGAGTTCTTCTCTGAAGGTTTTTTGGAAGCATTCTATAAACAGCCAGTTTAACAATCTGAGGAAAGGTAACATAGTAACAAATAATCAGACAGGTTACAGATAACCCGAAATAGGTTAGCTGTGTTTCCTTCTGTCCACTTCATTTTATCACTGAACCTCCTTTTAGTCATCTTTTTTCAGGCTGAAGAATTCTGGCACCACATTCAGAAGGTGCTCTAGGCTTAAGTAAAAAAAAAAGAAATACTCCTTGTCATATAAACACTTATTTTAAGAGCCATGTAGAAAATTTCAGCTTAGAAAGTTAAGAGCTATATTTAGCACTGTGGATGACTGCATATGATCATTCAACTTCAAAGAACTGAGAAGCTTGTGGTAACTCTGTATTGTATTGCACATTTACACACACATATTGTTTAGGAAAAAAAATAAAATACGCTGTAACAAATTTCCCAAGTCTTCCCAGCAACTAGTTTAACATTGTAATTTGCTGTGTTTAAAATAGTTTTATAATTAATGCTTTATACTTTAAGCAAAGCTG
Source organism: Platysteira castanea (assembly GCA_013397175.1). NCBI lineage: Eukaryota > Metazoa > Chordata > Aves > Passeriformes > Platysteira > Platysteira castanea. Next base: position 780,610 of record VYXC01007077.1, on the reverse strand, counting down.
ACATACCAAAACACTGCATTATGAACTTACTATTTATAATATATTCCCTTGCTATTAGTTCCAGATGAACAACCTCACTTCTAAACACCAGGAACGAATAGAATTTGTACATCTACTCTAGATGATGCTTATTGAAAAGTAAACAAATTTCAACAGAATATTCTCTTGGACTTTAGTAAAGATCCCTTTTATTTAAATACAAAACACATTGTTATGGACTTCATCCAGAAGGGGAACATTTGTAAACGTAAAACAGTGCACACAACTGTAGGAGACAAAAAAGGTTTCATAAAGGACAGCAAAGCATTTTGGGCTAGACCTACGTGCAATTTTGCACGTAAAATGTTTGCTCCAGGACACCCAGATATAAACTAGCTCCAAATCAGAAACTACCCAGGCATGCTCAGTGCAACATCAAACTCAAGCCAATAAACTACACTGAAATGCAGGGCACTAAGCACAAACAAATCTCCCAGACACCTGGATATTTTCCAAAGTGTATTGAGCAACATGGCTTCTTTTTATAAAATTAACTAAAGGAATTCAACTGAAATTTTGGAGACAATCACTGAGTTCCCAGGTGGAACCACATTAAGATAAGATTTTCAGGTGTTATGCATCCAGTACCACAAAACTGTGGACAAATACAATAAATCAAAGTGACAGGAGAAATATATCAGGCCATGCAGATTAATATATAATTTTGATAGGTTCTCCAATAAAAATTAATAAGCAGGTATTCAAAACCAAAGATGAAAACTAATGCTTTTTAAGGATAAAAACTATTCATGCTTGTAGAGCAAACTATAACTTTTTTAGGTCAGTATACTATGTGCTTAGACAAGGGCAAGACAAAGACAGAAAACAAACCTTCACTGGTTTGCTTCACTGAATACCGAAAATCAAGTGAGATATTGTAACAATAAAAGAAATTATATAGATATTAACAGCAGCTCATGTGAATAGCCCTTTTATCATTAATCATTTTAATTTCATATGCTTATTTTCCTTTCTATCCAGCGTTCTTCCTTATTGCCAATGAAAGATCAAAATGCATCAGATCTAAACCAACAAATCCTGAGACTTCACAATACATTGCCTGTGGGGATTTTTTTCTCATCTAAAAATTACATTTAACGTCAGATTGTGTTAGAACCAGTGGTGATTCCTTAGACTAATAAACTGTACATACACATGGTCCAATGTATGACCTCTGACCTACAGATATGCAGAGCTAGTTATTTAAATATTTTAGCCCAATGAAAAGAAACTTTAAAATACTTTAATGAACATTATGTTAAATATTTGATTTCTTCAAGCAACCAGTGTTCATGTTTGATTTCTGATCTTCCTCTGTTGCATGTGGCAGAGACATCTGCTGAAACAAACCAGTGAGGTAGAGCAGCTGGTCTATTTTGTTTGTAGATACTTCTGATTGGTGAATCTGTTCTGAATTTTTTATCTACATTACAAAAAGAACAATTCAGTAGTAAAAATGTGCCTATTAAAACAAATCACTCTGCAAAGAATGATTTATATACTCAGGTTTTAACAATGAAGAAATACTTTCAATGTTGTGTACAGTCACTGCAGTACTGACAACCTCAGGTTCCAACCTGAATCATGAAAACAGGACTTGAAGAATGATAATGGACAATGAATGATTATGGATAATTGTATGTTCAATAACAGTTTCTGCAGGTAAGTATCCTAAGGGCAATAAGCATAATCCGAGGCATGCTGTGGTACATCTGCTATTTTCCATGCTGCTTAAGAACTCATTTGCCTTTCCATGCCCCCTCACACATGCAAGAAGTTCATAACGACAAGATCTGGAACAAAAAATTCAGTTCACATTAAGTAGAAACCAATTTTTACTGCCAGGCAAACCACAGAATGGTTTGGCTGGAAGGGACCTCTTAAGGTCATCCCATCCAACCCCCTGCAATGAGCAGGGAAAACTTCCACTAGACCAAGCTGGTCAAAGCCTCATCCAGTCTGGCCTTGAACACTTCCAGGGGTGGGGCATCCACAACTTCTCTGGGATGTCTGTTTCAGCATCACCACTCTCACATTAAAAAATTGCTTTTTTATTTCCAATCTAAAGCTTCTTCAGTTTAAAAACATCACTCCTTGTCCTGTCACTACAGGCCTTGATACAAGGTCTGTCTCCATCTTTTTTTTAAGTCCCCTTTATGTCGTGTTACACTAAATTACCTTTATATACTTGAAAGGCCACAATAAGCTTTCCCCAGAGTCCTTTCTTCTCTAGGCTGAACAACTTCAACTTTTTCAATCTCTCCTCATAGGAGGGGTGTTCCATCCCTCTGATCATTTTTGTGGTTCTCCTCTGGAGCTGCTCCAACAGGTCCACGCCTTTCCTGTGCTGGGGGCCCCAGAGCTGGACACAGTATTCCAGGTGGGGCCTCAACCAAAGCAGAGTAGAGGGGCAGAATTGCTTTGCTCACCCTGCTGGCCACGCTGCTTTGAATGCAGCCCAGGATTCTTATTTACTGCAAGGTCATTAGCCCAACTACAGAACAGAAGGCTGAACAGGGACCCAGGACACAGAAGGTAGTGCTGGAAAAATTCCTTCATTGTAACTTCTGCCTCAAAGACTCTTCTACAAGCCAAAACAAATTCAAACCCAGCTACTGCAAAGACCAAGTTTACATCCAACTTCTTGCCCAAAATTCTGCCTACAGCCAGAACTTCTCTTTTGCTGGTGTGGTGACAAGTCAAAGCAGTCCGTAAAGCACAGGCTGAAGTGAAGTTGTACAGACTGCCTTTGCACCTTGAGTAAGGCTGTGTAACAGAAAAGGCAGATCCAACTAGCAATACTTGCAGGGTGTTAAGTAAGTAAGGGCTCTTCTGTTATCTGAACATGATCAAGTTTTACTAAAAATAGACCAACCCTAAATAAAAAAGGTATTTAACTGCAAATCTGCTACTGAACTAATGCAAACACATACGCAATGCTCCCTGAGAACACACATCAGAACATGTTTCTTTCAGGAATTAACAATAAAAACTCTTTTTATATGCTTGCAATACACTTCTAATAAAAGACAAACCTTACTGCTTTCTATGTGATTATGCTTATTTTGAGCTATTAAAATAGTGAGAGTTTAATTTTAACATGGAAATTGAAAAAAACTAGTGACTTCTGTTGGATTTCAGACTGGCAAAGAGGTCTACCCATCCACAGGTCTCACTGCAACCTTGATCTCAGTTTAAAATTTATTAGCACAGCCTAAGAGTTTATTCAGTTGTTCATCAACTCCCACTGCCTCCTTCCCCAGTCCTTTATCTTTAGTACCAGCAATTCCATATCCTCCATAAATATATTCCATAAATACTTACTCCTAGAGACCATGACACTTTCTCCATCAGGTAAAGACAGCCACCATCAAATGTATACAGCCAACCCAGCGTTAGTATTTGGGGATTTTTATACTACTGGAATGCTGTTTGCCCTGATTTTTTTTTAAATTACAAAGCTCCTATTGGTTCTAATTGCAATTGTCATCTTGAATATTGCAATACATTTTTTTTTCAGCTTGGCAAATTTAACTCACAGCATAGATATGCTCTTAATAACACGGTTACCTGACATTATTCTTTTAGTTTCCAATTTAAAGGGCTAATTAGAAGGCAAGGAATCTGAAGGCAGCTTTATTAAAACTCATGCACTTTCAGTCCCTTATAGCATGTTAATACATTTTATGAGTACAAATAAATTAAAATATATTTATTTGAAACACTGTGAGGCTTAAACATTTCAATTTTTGTGACAGGCTTTGGCTTACGTGCAACTTGTAGACTATGTCTGACGGAGACAAGTTCTGAGAAAGATTCTTTGCCAGATAAAACACACTTTAGAGATGGAAATCAACAGAGCAATACCACTCCCGGTACTGAGAAAGCACAAAATAATTGGCTGAATTTCCAGAAAAAAGTCTACCCTAACAGCTGAATTAAGTCCAATAATCAACAGGAAGCAACTCTAGAACATGGGAAGGACAGAGTGCTCCAGAGAAAACAAAGTGATTCATCACAAGGCATACCAAAAAAACCCTAGAAGAATTTCAAGAGATACAGCAGTTACTTGAAAGTACAGTTTGGTATCACATCTTCCTTCTACCAGTTCATGGTTTTCTGTTCTGTATACAATATTGTTCTTTTCACCACACGTTATAAAATACAACACAAAGACCTTTCTCTTTTTACCTCTGACAGTTGTACAAGTAGTACATCAACAGTGAATGTACTCAAATCAGAATCATTTGGTCACAGACAAATTAAACTTCCATGCATATCATTTGACTTTCCACTGCTGTTTAGCACTTAACAAAAATGTGGAAGCCTTATGTTATCTTTAAATTACTAACTTGACTCAAAAACAAGGAATGGATTAAGACTTTTTCATACAAGCATTTATTTTTGTTACTATGAAAAAAACGACCAAGGCAGCTCTAAGACTTACTCAGATCACCTAGAGGTTTCCAGATAACATGCTCTGTAACAGTACTCTCCTCCCCATACAAAACTAACTTGTCTGCCTACTAATCCAGACTTTGAAGTTTTGTTCTACTTAATTAAAAAACATTACTCCCTAGTAAGCAAAGAAAATGCTACTACATCTAGTGTTTCAGTAACTGACTTCTAACATGTACATATTATTCTATAAACTATCCCTTACTGATGCAAAGAAAATAGGTTCTCCAATATCAACAGCAAGATTTAACTGTGTTTTCTGTCTGAGCTTTTCTTCAAAAGACAGATATAATGGCAAGCCTATACATGCAAGTGGTTGATAAAGGGCATTCAAAAGGAGAGTTAGAACATTTTAAACCCCTTCATATCAGTGCCAGCAGCTGAACAAACGAAAAGTCTGACACCCCTGGAGACTCCCTCCAGGCACACTTCCATAGAGCTACCTTGCTTCACTTAATAATCTTCCCTAGCAGGTAACATTCATTCGGAACAATTATTGCCCATTATTTCTCTGTCCCAGGCAATACAGCCTCTGAATACTGCAAAGGTCAATCCTCTCACGGAGCATTTGGTCTTAGCCAAATGTAATTTCTTCTTTTTCTTTTCTGGGTTCAAGTTTCTGATGCAGACAGAAAAAAAGAAAAATTAAGCCAAGTTTTGCCTACCTTGCAAATCAGAAATTGAAGAAAAATTGATTGAAAACTTTGTCCTAACAGGATTACTATTTACTTCTACAGATTAGATCTGACAACATTATTTTGCAGGCATTTAAATGAAAAGTCTTAAGATTTTTCCAGGAAGTTTTTTCAAGTAATCTTTGCTCCCTCTTAAATCTGAGATTTAAAACTACATCTTTTAGTCTTTCTGTATCAAGCACCTAGAAGTCTAACTTTGAAAGTGCTGGTCTCATGCCCATCAGCAGTTTTCCAGCTAAATAGGACTTCCATAAGTTTTATTAATAAAAGCCAAGAAAATCCAAAACCTCTACACATTTCAACCACCTACACCTCAAATAAAAAAGTCTACCTCTTTCCTTTATTTTCAAAAGATTGTTCTGGCAAAGAAAACACACCGAACCTTTCAATCAGATTTTTTTTTAGCAACCTCCAATGGAAATCATTGCTGCCTGCATTATATCCTAAGGTATTATTCCTGCCATACAGAACATTAGTATTATATTAACCTGAATAACAGTGTGGCTGTTTCGAACTACAGCAACACAGTGTACCTAAAGAATATATTTAATAGTTCTGCTTATGAGTGGTCCAAGAATTTACATTCAATCTAAGTCAGAGAAATGTGAACAAGCTGGGTTTTTTTCTTCAATAAGCACTTCTTCAAGTAGCCCAACCAACTCCAATAGATGAGTGCTATTCTCTGCTATTCTCTAGAAGAGCAGACAACTGAAAACACTAGAAATTAAACAGATTCAGAGACACTCCCCTCCTCACACCTTCCAAATGAAGTACTGAAGGTAAAAATGTGCTAGACTATGTAGTTTTGGTATCTTTTTGTCAACACACTAATTTTCACCCTTGCATAAACCCAAATTTTTGTGAAGTGCTGAAAAACTTGGCAAAATGAACAAGGACCTTTAAGCTCTATACAAAACATCAACTACGCAGACTTCTTTTTGCATTCACTGCCCCATATTAACATGAAAGATACTTAGCAGTGGAAAAAAAAAGTTGTATTTTTCCAATCTCAGGTACAAAATTATACATCAGAGATCAAATACTTCTGACTAGACAGGTGATGTTTTTTACTCCTTTCAACAAAGTAGAGAAGTCAGGGATTACAAATGGTTGCCATGGGAAGTTTTCAAAACCTGTCTGGATAAATTTCTAGCAGCCTTATCTGACCTAACAGCTGATACGCTTCGAGTACGAAGTTGGACTAGAGATTTCCTGAGGTTCTGCTCAATTTGAATCATTCTATGGCCCTCTGAAAAAAGGCACATGTACATTCAAATTCAGCACAATCCCTCTGAAGCACTAACTCCCACCTGCGAGGAATGCCAAGCTCCAAAGTTACTACAATAGATATAGTGAGGTCCGTCTCCATTAAGTGAGAATATCTGATTATCAACCTTGGTGGTACCTTAAAAAGGAGCTAGAAATGATGAGTGATCATACTACAGTAACCTCGTCTAAATTCTGACAACTATACTTATGGCTTTCAGCCCTCTGCATAAGTGTAACTATAGCATTTTGCATCAAATTACAATCTTTTTAACTAGCCATTAGCTGTGAACCAGTTTTTCCTAGAAACACTCTGTATACTAGAAACAAAACTAACAGAAAAATATTTATCTTGGGGATTTGTATGTTTGAATTTAGATATATGTAAGTAAAGACAGCGCTAAGCATTCCTACAGTCCTACTATATACACACACACTCAGGAAGTCTTACATAAACTGAAAATCGTCAAATCCATTGCAAAATCTCTATGTAGCACATGCACGTTTACAACATCCTTTTCCTTGGAAGTAGTCCCTTCCATTAATTTACTGCCTTAATTTCTGTAACAGCACTATTTCCAAAAGCAATGATGACTCATCTAATGAAGCACTACCAGGATGAATTAGCAGGAGTCAGTAAGTCCAAGGGCAGAGAAATAGCAGTCGCCTCCAGGATGAAAGTAACACTTTACAAAATGAAGATTTGGATGCCACAGGAAGATACAGGCTGCTTCCTACAATGATCCTAATTCCACTGGCTGCACAGGAACTGAATTTAATGTAATTAAAAGAAAAAAGAAGTGAAATAAAGTGATATATAAAAGTCTCCACAATAACCATGTGTCATTTAGATTATGATTTGAAGATCCATATGTTACTTAGCCTGGCATTGTTCTCTGTAAGTACTACTTTTTCAGGTTTTAAAAGCTACTTCTAAAAATAAAACCTGTTAATAAAGCACCATCATAATTTCCACTTTTGTCATATCCCAATGCATTTCACACCAAAACAATTCAACTAGTAAACAAATGTTTCTAGCCATAAAATCCTGTTACAGCTACACATACAAAATGTATCTTGCCAAATTACCACCCACTACTACTAATTATGACAAAATCACGTCTGAGATATCTTTATGAGAGAGACAACTGAATGCTTCACCTTCAATAAAATGACAGAGTTAATTGCTGAAGACTCTCCACCATTGTGTTAAAAAAATAGTAGCTCTTGCTAAATGAGACCAAGACTTGAGCCACATCACCATTTTCTGAGCCTTTATCCAACATGCTTTAGTTTTTGGCAATGCATTTAATACTCTTCTGTTTGCAGAGAAATTCATCTATGAGTCTGGCAAGAAGAGGTATTTCAGAATGACTGCCAGAAGGTAATTGAGAGAACATCCAGTTCTCATGCCCTAACAAGTTGTGTTATACTGCCTCCCAGTGCTCAGCATCTGCCTGAAGCTCAAATGAAATATGTTGAAGAATCCATTCTAGACATGGAACTACCAGTAATTCCCAAAGGAATGACAACTACCTTAGAGGCTGTTTGCAAAAGCACTTGTTTTGAAAAATTATGGACAGAACATAATATGGAAATGTAGGATTTAGTTTCACTTTATTTAAAGAAGATGTGGCAGTAAAAACAGAAACCAGGCAATTCACATGGTGGATCACCTTTTTATTGAGTACTTGCACTTGTATAAGGCAGACTCGGGACAAACTAAGATTTCCAAATCATTGATAAAACCTACGAATTTTACAGCAGATGAAATTTCTCTTGGTGAAGGAAGAAACACTTTTATATTTTATATATAAAGTGACCCAAATGAAAGCATTTCAAAGTCAAAATTGACTATCTATTATTATCTATTAATTTCTGGGGGAATTGTTTCATGCTCTGAAACGTTACTACTTGAAGAGAATTCAGCCCTCCAATGATGTCCATTCAAACTCTTGTCAAAGTGATTTCATAACTCTGTAAGTCAACACGCCAAAATGTTCATATTGGGATCCCTATTTTTTTCATCAGTATAAACATATGAACACTGCATTTCAGAATTTACAACAGTCTAACACAGATAGTAAAGAGACTTACATTCAACATAACCACTATTTCCATTTCTTTCACAGACCATGAACACACAGTATTGCAGAAAAGATTTTTAAAAAATCATCACTTAAACCTACTGTTGAATTTCACTGGGAAAAAGACGCAGATGCACTTTCTAACTTTTTTAAGATTAGCACTATTCCTGCTGGCTCTCAAAAAAGCAGTAGGGTCATTAAGCTGAAGTACAGCTTAGCTAACTCAAACTGAAGGCAGTTCACTTATGAGAAAGGTCAGACCCCTGAAACTAAAAGGAAGTAAATAAGTAAAAAATTAGTGAAGCAAACAAGCTTCATTTGCTCCTTTGCACAGCATGGAAGAATGACAAAAATATACAACTTACAATCTAACCCCAAAAACGTTGTTTACAAAAATGGTGTCCCAGGCCAAGCTTCTAAGAACCATTAGTAGAATGTCTGTAATTTAACTTTAGATATGCGGGTAACTGACCCCATTTGTTTAGGGGAACTAACTAAATGGAAACCAATTAGTTTCACAAATGAAAGAGAAGAAGAGAAAAACACTTACAGCAGTTGGATCCTTCAAATGGAGCTGAGTTGCTGTCACTTGTTTGAAACCACCAGGATAACTACAAAAACAAAGCAAACATACAAGCTGAATTCTACATGCTCAAACACGATGTTAACACAAGTATCACGACATCTTGAATGACAGTGTAATGCTATTATAGGCACTCAAAAAAGGAAGTTGTTCCCATGAGGCCAAAACTTGTATTTTATTTATCCAGTCAACTATCTAATTTTAACACTGTTCGTATCTAACACCATTATTCACTTGAGTATGAAAAAGCTTGTGCTTCACAAGTAGATGGATATATTTTTAAAACTGCTTATTAAATATACTGTAACAGCTATAGAAAACAACAGGAATAAGATATGCAGAACCCTGAAATATTTCCAGATGATCAAGACTCACAACCAGTCTGTAGATGATGTAAGAGACATCCATTTTGAACTGTATTTATTATTTTATTGCTATTTTAAATAAATCTCAGCAAGACTTGGCATATCTACAGTAATACAATTTTAGTTTTACTGCAATGGATTCATCTTTCTAAAGCCTATATCACACGTTGAATCTGCACTAATTCAGATTTCTGCATAAGCTTTTAATGACTGATAGCATGGAGTAAGAAATTACATGGAAGTCAGGTAAAGCTGGGTTTCATTTTGATTGAATTACATTATTAGGAATCAGCCAAAGTGAAATGAAAGTAAGTTCAGCATCATGATGACATGTCCACTGAGCTGCATGGACTTGAATATTAGTTTTAAGTGTGCAATTTTTTTACTTATTCAAAACCAACTTAGGTATTTATGCAAGTGCTTTAACTTAAATGTTAAGTTTTTTAGAGAAAATTTTAAGTCATAGGGGAGGTGGAGAAAAAAAACCACACAATAATTTCCATTAGCTCTCAACAAGAATTTCTCAGCAATTCAGCAATTTCAAGATTGCATCATTAGCACTAGCAAAATTAGCTTTCTCAATGTGATTTACTCACCATTGGATACATTGTGACACTTAGTGATTATTACGTAGTAGAATTACTGTAAAAATAGGAGCACTGAACTGATCACTGACACCCTGTCTGTCATCGATGGTTACACTCTCTACTGAAAACAAGTTATGTCTGCCAGAATAATGTAAGTTACACAATTGTAAATAACAATGTACTGGCCATCAGTACAGCTTGAGAGCGTTTCATTTTTTGTTCTTCCAATTGTTTTTTCATCATCTGATTCAATATTTCCTGTTAGGTAAATAGGCCCTGGTAAGATAAAGTAATTAAAGTTGGTGACTACATTTGTATATATATGTATCTCTTAAATGTGTAGTGCCAACGGAATTATCTTCTATTACACAGTAAACAGAATAGCCCAGATCACTGGGTCCAAAGGTCAACACAAGACACAACCTGGTTCACCAAATCTGTTAATTTATTCAATTGCTCTGACTACTTTTGAGCTAGATTATTTCTTTAGCATACACTGGGGATAAACATACACTGGGGATAAAAAAACAAACAAACAAAAAACCAACAAAAAGGAAGAAAAAAGACAGGAAGAAAAAAGTTGACGCCATTTTAAACATCATAACACATGCAAACAAACAAACGAACAAAAAGAAGTTTAAGCTGAAATTCCCTTTTAAAGCAATATGCTAAAAAAAGACCTCAACTATTAAGAAAATATGAGATTAAATTTACCACAAGCTCATTACCAGAAGCTTTATTTACTATAAAGCTTACCCAGTATGTGAAGAATATACTTTCTGTTCCCATTTGTTACCAGAGAAGGCAATATGTCTTGTATTTATTATGACAACATGATCTCCACAGTCATCTACAAGGTAGAAATAAGTGGAAAATATTAAAGAAAACCACAGAGGGAATCCACCAAAATAACAACTATTATACGTGCAATACATACATAGTAGCACTTAAATACACCTTCCATAAAACTCAAATTTAAAATCTCAGCTTTTGAAGTCAAAACATCCAAATCAGCATTTAAATACCAAACTTAATTACTACTTTCAGTACTATCAGTTTAGAAGGCAGGTGGGCAGGTAAAATACCATTAGGCCAGATGACTAAACCATTGCAATTATTCAGCTAAGATCTGGAAATCTGGCTTGTGGGCAAATTTCTATTCTATTCAACACATTATGCTGTACATATACCTATTCTTAAAAAAAACCCCAAAACCTCAGAAAAAAAGAAAAGCTAGTTCCAAATGATCCTAAATATTTTTTGATTTTACTTTTTCATAAAAACAGTATCTGTGTTGACTGAAGGACTGAACAATTTGGGTAAGTAAAATAGTTCTGTTAAATAGTTACACTCTCAGGCTAAATATATAAAAGAAACAAAAATACTGCATTGAGGGAAAGGCAGCGGGGAAACCCTAAAAAAAAAACTCTGTTGGGAAAACCCCCACATTTTCATCTATCAAACTGAAGTGAATGTTACAGCATATACATGTATGTTTAGAGATATATCAGCAACTTTAGCTTCGAAAGTTTTCTAAGTGCAGTCTGTAGTTTATCACCCCCACTGTGGAGGTGCCCCTGGGGGGGATGAGCCTTGGGAGTGGAAGCATGGTCGGGTTACACGGGGTTTCCAAGCTCCCTGATGTTATTGTGTCTAAATCCTGTTCCTCATTGGTCTTTTCAAATGTAACTCTGCCCAGAGAATCCTGTACTTAAGGGGGTGTTCACATGATTTTGGGCAGTTGTTGTAGTCAGTCTGTGCCAGGCCCAGCCATGAGGCTGTGAGAAAATAAAGAGCATTTATGAACATCTATCAAGATTATTGTTCCTGATTCTTTCTACGGGCCAAAGCTGTTTTTCAGGGAAGGTTGCAGGCTAACCCCACTGCAACACAACACCCTGCCAGAAACAGTTAAATAGATCTTCTGTACTAATAAAGTGCTAACAAAACCTATATTATTTCAAAAAAATCACATAAATGGGAGAAAAGATGTAGTTTTTCATTTCAGAAGTGATGATCCTGACCAGCTGTATAAGCTATAACGACACATTCAAATAAAATGAAAATTATTTGTCCAGTCTCATTTGCATCACCATATTAGAACACAAATATTTGAAGAGGCTCACTTGATTAAAACATTTTTGAGTAGGTAACAAAGCAGCTGTACAAAGCAGGGCTTAAACTGACCATGCATTTTTTTTATAGGAGAACATAATTAATCAAAGAGACTTTCACACCTTATTTTTTTATTATTTTTTAATCTTGTGTGCTTTTAATGCTCCACTTTCAATTACAGCTGAAGTGCAAATGCAATTTACACATCTTTGCTGATGCAGCCTTTCGCTGCTGACAGTTCTGTTCTAAAAACACTCTATGTCTACATAAATATCAGGGAACTGACACTGAACTTCATGACTTCTTGGTTTTTTGGTTGGAAGATGACAGAATAAACTCATCTAAGAAAACTGCTGCCAACAGTTTTCCACTTCCATGAACACTGAATTAACAAATATCAATACCAATTAAAAACAAAACAGCAAAAAATGTCCCCCTGATGTTATTCTGTGTAAGGAGCTGTTATCTCAAAGACACTAAAATATCTCTAAGTTCAAAAAAAGAAGCAAAAGAAGCATCAAGTACATCAACCACAAGCTCCTGCATACTTTGCTCTTCTAAATGTCTCGATACTAGAAACCAACCAATAGGTGCCAACCTGTGTAAAGCAATTAGCATTGATTTACAGAATATTTTAAACCAAAGAAAGTTATCCTTGAAATGACTTTCCAAGACTTAACAACTTCACAGGTATAAAAGTATCAGTTCTTTTGCACAGGACAACCAGCCCATTTTCCTCTCAGCATCTGCTCTATTTTTCAAAACAGCCTTAAGTTTCTAGTGACATCTTGTGGATACGACAAAATTTGCAACAGCAGAACTCTGACGTTTAAAAGTCTTTACAACACTACAAATCCTACCTTCTATTATGAAACAGATCGAGTATAATTTTGCTATGTACACTTTACATGTATGAGCCAAATTCAAGGCTTCCTTTATGTTTCAGCAATGTCTCTGGAAAAATTTGTATGGATATTACAGGAAACACTGTACCAGTGGTGCGAAGGATCAACTTTTTATTTTTTATAAAATGCTTATCCCCATGAGACAGGCACTACAGCATTACAAGTAATGAACAAGACTGCAGATATATCTTTATAGCTGCATCTTCTAACTTGCAGGAAAAAAAAGAGATGGTTTTATTTAAACAAGGTATCTTTCAATGATTGTCTCCCATTTAAAAATCAGACCGGTCCCAGCCTCCTCATCACAGAACGTGTGAGGCAGGAAGAGACCTTTGAATGTCATGGCATCCAAACCCTGTGCTCAAAGCAGGACCAGCTTTTGAAAATCTCCAGAGATGGAGACTTCAGAACCTCATGGGCAACAGCTTCCAGTCACTCTCACAGCAAAAAAAAAAATCTCATCTGATGTTCAGAGTAGCCCGTGTTTCAGTTTGTGTCCACTGCCTCATGAAAACAGGACTTCTTTGCACCTTACTCAGACTGAAGCACTCCAAGACTGTTGTGCTGTGCACCTACTGAAAGGTAGCAGTCAGATGTTTCATTACGTGCACTGTGAACTAAATCTTTACATTGCAGATCAACAAAACACGTCCTGAGGTTTTTTAAAAAATGAAAGAACAACCCACTGCAATTCAGCTACTCATAATGAATTATAAATTCAAAACATCCTTTATATGTATTGGTAAAGAACCAACACCAGGTTGTGGAGGGATATGATGGAAAAATATGAGAAAGAAAACCAATTCATTTATAATTTACAAACAATTGAGAAATGAAACCTTTTATATCAGGATTGATTTAAAAACTGAAATTGGA